>LZPB01000051.1:0-92938 GCA_001676865.1 Ceratocystiopsis minuta
CGGCGGCGGCGGCGGCGTGCGGCCGGGCCGCCGCTCGCTGTTGCTGCGGCTGCGACTGCCGCTGCTGGCGGCGGCGCCACTCCGCGGCGGCGGCAGGATGGGCCGCAGCACGTTGCCGAGGAGGACGTCGTCGGCGAGGAGCTTGCCGCCGTAGATGATGCGCAGGCGCCGGCGGTGGGCGTCCTGCAGGGTCGGCGACGAGGCGGCGGAGGAGGGCGGTGGTGGTGGCGAGGGTGGTTGCTCGGAAGGGGAGGGTGCTGCAGCAGCCGCCGCAGCAGCCCGCAGCTCTCTGCGGATCAGCTGCTTCAGCGTGGCGACGGGCGTGTGGTGGGAGTCGGCGATGGCCAGCTGGATGTCGGGGAGGGAGAGGAAGCGGACGGTCAGGTGGAGGAGGGCGGGCGCGGCCGGGGCCGCGGACGACGTGGGCCACAGCGCGCCCCGGGACGACGCATGCGGACGGCCGAAGCCGCCGCCAGAGCCCAGATTGGTCATTTCGAGGCTGGGAGGGGTGGGTGGTGGAAGGGCGGTGGTAGAAGGGGCTCGTCACGAAGGGGAGCGTGGTCGCGCGAGGCTGCAGCTGTCAGAGTGGGTCTCGCATTAGTCAGTTTGCGAATTGCGGGTCCGTCCGAGTCGCAACGGCCAGGTCCGGCGTCGCTGAAGAACAGAAAAAAAGGAAAAAAAGAAAAAAAGCCCCTCTAAAATTCAAAGAGCTCGCCAACAACAGGACAACAGCAGCTGCGCCGTGAGGTTGTTCTTCCGCACCGCCTTCCCCTGTTTCCCCCTGTCTCCTGTCGGTGTCTCGAACCCGGCCGATCCGCCACGATGTCGACCTTTGGCGAGTATTTCAAAGTGACGACGTGAGTATACAATCTCCCTTCCTTCTTGCTCTGACTCACACGCTGACCCCCCAGCTATGGCGAGTCGCACTGCCGCTCGGTCGGCTGCATCATTGACGGCTGCCCGCCCGGCATGGCGCTGACGGAGGAGGACATCCAGCCGCAGATGGACCGGCGGCGGCCGGGCCAGTCCAACATCACGACGCCGCGCAACGAGGCCGACGCGGTCGAGATCCAGGCGGGCACCGAGTTTGGCGTGACGCTGGGCACGCCGATCGGGCTGCGCGTGCTCAACAAGGACCAGCGGCCCAAGGACTACGGCGGCGCGACGACGGACCGCTTCCCGCGGCCCAGCCACGCCGACTGGACGTACCTGGAGAAGTACGGCGTCAAGGCCAGCAGCGGCGGCGGCCGCAGCAGCGCGCGCGAGACCATTGGCCGCGTGGCCGCCGGCGCGATTGCCGAGAAGTACCTGCGCCTGGCGTACGGCATCGAGATTGTGGCGTTCGTGTCGTCCGTCGGCCGCATGCACCTGTACGGCCGCGACGACGACGGCGACGACGGCACGGCCGCCGGCGCCGCCCACCGCGCCGCCATGGCCCGGCTGCTGGCCACCGTCGACCGCGCCACCGTCGACGCCCACGCGCCCGTGCGCTGCCCCGACGCGCGCGAGGCCGCCGCCATGGCCGAGTACATCGCCGGCTTCCGCGACCGCAGCGACAGCATCGGCGGCACCGTCACCTGCGTCGTGCGCCACGCGCCGCCCGGCCTCGGCGAGCCCGTCTTCGACAAGCTCGAGGCCAAGCTGGCCCACGCCATGCTCAGCATCCCCGCCACCAAGGGCTTCGAGATCGGCTCCGGCTTCGCCGGCTGCGAGATGCCCGGCTCGCTGCACAACGACCCCTTTGTTGCCAGCCCGGACCTCAACGACGCCGCCGACGTCGCCGCCGCCGCCGCCTCTGCCTCGGCCACCGGCACAACCACAACAGCAGCCACCACCTCCACCACCCTCCCCCCCGGCGCCGCCGCCATGCGCTCGCGCCTCACCACCCGCACCAACAACTCCGGCGGCGTCCAGGGCGGCATCTCCAACGGCGCGCCCATCTACTTCCGCGTCGCCTTCAAGCCGCCCGCCACCATCGGCCGCGAGCAGACCACCGCCACGTACGACGGCTCTGCCCAGGGCGTGCTGGCCGCCAAGGGCCGCCACGACCCGTGCGTCGTGCCGCGCGCCGTGCCCATCGTCGAGGCCATGGCCGCCCTGGTCATCATGGACGCCGTGCTGGCCCAGCAGGCCCGCTACGTCTCGCGCCAGTTCCTGCCGCCCCTGCCGCCGTCGCTGCCCGTCCTGGCGCCGTCCGGACAAGCAGAGCCGGAGAAGGAGTAAGGAAGGCAAAGTCAAAAAACAAACAAAAGAATGAATTCATAAACATGTATAGAGACCGGTGTGTAGACAGGACGCCATCGTGACGATCGTCTTCGTGCTCAGTAATACGGGAGAGGACTGAGATCCAGCCCCTCGACGGAAAACTTGAACGAGTCGTTCCTGTTCCGTTAGCATCTGGCTCTCGTTGCGAAGGCGTAGAGGGGACTGACCGTGAATAGCTCCCGCCAACGTCAATGTCCAGCCGCCCGCGCACGCAGTCGTCAAAGTCGACGTCGGCCGTCTCGATGCCGTCTGCGTCGTCCCACTGCGGGCCGGCCAGGACGTCCCCGTACGGCGACACGATGGCCGAGCCGCCGCGGCTGATCGTCGGGAACGGAGACGGTGCGGTCGCAGGCTGCGCAGCAGCAGCAGCCACCGGGGCGGCTACGGGGATCGACACGGGCTCGGGCGCAGCCTGGGGCGCGGTGTCGGGTGCGGCTGCCCGCTCCGCCGTGCGCTGCTTCCCCGTTCCTCCGCGGCCGCCGTCGGGGCCCTCGCCATCCGAGACGGCCTCCTCCTCGATCGGGTCGTACACCACAATCTCGTTGTCGTCCTCGTCGAAAATGGACGAGCGGCGCCGCTCGCGCTTGCGGCGCTCCCACGACTCGTCCGTCGGCGGGCACCGGGCGGGCGCGAGCGGCGGGGGCGCGCATGCGTCGGCCGCGGTGCTGGTGCTGGTGCTGGTGCTGTCCTTGCCGGCGCCGGCCTTGTCCACCAGATGGCACGACAGCACAATCTCGTTGCCGTACTCGTCGAGCACAAACGACTTTTTCCGCTCGCGCACGACGCCGTCGGCATCGACGTGCGGGATGATTTTCGTAATCACCTCTGACGACGACGGCGTCGTCGTCGTCGTCGTCGTCGTCTCCTGCGCAGACGACGGCGGCGCGGCCGCCGCCGACGGCCGCGCCGACGTGCACATGTTGGAGCTCACGACAAAGCAGCGGCCCTCGACGCCGATGGTGCGCAGCAGCCCGAGCCAGGCGTCGCGGTTGTCGGCCGTGGGCGCCAGGTACAGGTTGACGTTCTGCGCGTACAGGGCCTGGCGCACCAGCGGCATGTAGTTCTCCCAGCAGATGGCGGCCGCCAGGTTGATGCGCACGCCCTTGATCTCGGTGGACACCGCGCGCAGGGACGCCGGGCCGGCGGCGGCCCAGATCAAGCGCTCGGAGCCGGTCTGTTTGTTAGGAGGTCCAAGGCTGAAAAGAGAAACAGGAAAACGCACCGGCTGGACCTTGCGGCGCTTGCCAACCATGCCGCGGCGCGGACAGACATAGACCACAGAGCAGTAGAGACTGCCGCCGGCCCGCTCGACGGCGCCGACGACGAGGAAGACGCCCGTGTCGCGGGCGATGCGCTCCAGCGTCTCGCGCGTGCCGTCGCCCGGCGGCGGGGGTGTCGCCGTTGCCGCGTTGGGGCTGCTGCCCAGGCTCTTGTCTGCGTGGCCGAGCGTCCGCTGCACCCACGCGGCGCCGCCGCCGACGCCCGCGTCGCCGACGACGTCGCCAAAGTCGACGGCGCGGCGGAAGTAGTCGAGGAACGCGTCGCGGCCCGCCTGCGTGCGCGCGCCGACGGCACAGCCAAAGGTCTCGCCGCGCGGATAGCCGCTGCCCAGAAAGGCCTCGGGCAGCAGCAGCAGGTCGACGCCGCGGGCGGCGGCGCGGCGGGCGAAGACGCCGACGAGGGCCAGCGACGCCTGGGGCGTGGCGCCGGCGGCGGGCGAGCAGGTGCCGAGGCGGATGCGAGGCATGGTTAGGGGAAGAGTATAGATAGGGTGGTTTGTAGGAAGTTGGTTTTTTCTAGGAAAGGAAAAATGAGGTAGAAAAGTCGTCTCAGGCAGAAGTTGTCAGGCAGAAGTTCTCAGGCAGAACGAAAAGGAAGGAAGAGGCACGACAGGACTTGCCCGAAGGAGCAAGTCAACTTAGACGATCGCCCCTGCCCCGCCCGCGTGCGGAGGTGCTGCAGGCCTAGGCCGCAACGGGCGTCGGTTGAGCAGACGCCGCCAGCGGTGAACGCAGTAGCCCGAAGCCGGCGCTTCCGTGGCCACGATGGTCGGAATGCAACATGCCAATCCTCTTTTTCGACAGGGAAGGCTACTGTATTACACTGGATCGCGAATAGGCTCGGGACCGAGGACATGTGGAAAAACACCCAGACGGACCGATTCGTCGGTGAGCCCGCGAAGCTCGACGGCCACGGCCACCACGTTCATCATATGCTAGAAGACATTGCAAGAGTACTCGTATAAGGTTACAGCCGCGCCCGCTCCCCCTCGGCCGCCGCGCGCCGCGCCCGCGCGCCCAGCACGGCGCGCCCCACGCTGCTGGCGTTCGCCTTGCCCAGCCCCTGCGCGGGCGCGGTGATCCAGGCGCCGACGTCGGCCAGGGCGTCGAGGTCGACGGGGCCGGCGTCCATGCCCAGGCTGTCGAGGAAGTAGAGCAGGTCCTCGGTGGCGACGTTGCCGGTGGCGCCCGGGCTGTAGGGGCAGCCGCCGAGGCCGGCGACGGCGCTGTCGAACGTGCGGATGCCGTGCTCGAGGCCGACGGCCGTGTTGACCAGCGCCTGGCCGTACGTGTCGTGCAGGTGCAGCGCCAGGTCGCCGTTGCGCACGCCGGCCGCCGTCACCGCGTTCAGCAGCGCCTTGGTGCGCGGCGCCGTGCCCATGCCCGTCGTGTCGCCCAGCGCAATCTCGTCCGCCCCCATCTCCAGCAGGTCCGTCGCCAGCGCCGCCACCCGCCGCGGGTCCACGTCCACCCCCTCAAACGGACAGCCCAGCACCACCGAGATGTACGCGCGCACCCGCAGCGGCGCTGCCGTCGCCGCCTTGGCCTGCTGGATCACGTCGCGGAACCGCTCCAGCGACGTGGCAATGTCGCAGTTGAGGTTCTTCTGCGAGAACGACTCGGTCGCCGCCGCGAACACGGCCAGCTCGACGGCGGGGGGGGGAGAGGACGACGACGACGACACCGACGGCACTTCTGTCGTGTAGGCCGTCGGATACTGCTGCAGCAGGGCCGTCGCATTGGCCAGGCCCTTGGTGTTGGGCACGAGAAAGGCGTAGGCCACCGGCCCCGGCGACGCGATGCGGTGCTGCAGGATATGCTCCAGGATCTCGGCCGAGTTGCTCATCTGCACGCGGTCAGGAGCCGCCCATCTGCCGCCAACCGACCCTCACGCACGCCTCTTCTCTTACCTGGGGCACCCATTTGGGCGCAACAAACGACCCGGCCTCGATCGTCTGCAGGCCGGTGCGGGCCAGCCGCTCGATCAGCTCCAGCTTGGTCGCCAGCGGGATCGGCGTCGCCTCGTTCTGCAGGCCGTCGCGCGGGCCAACCTCGACAATCTTGACCCGGTTGTCGGACGGCGACGGCGCTGCAGACGGCGACGACGCCGTGGTTGCCGTCGAGGCGTGCCTCGCCGGAACTGTCCAGCGCGAAGCCGGCGCCCGCCGCACACAGCAGCGCGAAAGGCGCACAAGATGCCGTGTTGGCATGCTCATCATGGAATGGGGGCAGTGTGGTTCGATTCGGTATTGTATCTCGTGCCTCCGACTTCTTGCATCTTCTGCCTTCTCAGGCAGGTGATCATGCTCGGCTTAAAATGGCATGTTCGCATAGAATCGGCAGAGGGGTTACAGTGGATCTGCCATGTTGGGGCCTGAGGCATCGATATTGGCCTCGAAAGAGAAAACTGACATCGATATCTATGAACGCAACGGCGGATTTCTGACTGAAGCTGTCGGCTCTAGGGCACGCGAGAAGTTCGTGATAGCGAGGCCAGTGAGAGAGAAAGCGACGACTAGAGCAGACACTGACAAGAATGATGAACGGCCATATGTTGTCAGCTCACCTAGCCGCTGCCCGGAAGAGTACTTTGTATGCACCTCCCCAATACCCGTAGTCGAAGGGACCCCAGGGCTCGAGCTGAACAATGGCTCGTTCCAAAAGGACGACGCTCCCCACGTGCGCGGCCACGTTGTGCATTCGACGCAATGCCATAGGCGGGACGAGGTTCTTTTTTAGCTTCTTCGGAGAGCGGAGCTCGCATCCCATTCCTTTCGCCGGCGGCCCACCCGCAAGGCTCGTTTCTTCTCTCACGATGGCACTTACACTGCTTACACGTGCTCCTGGCCTGTCGCTCTTCCTGGCCATCTTTTGGTTTGAAATTTGGATTTTTTTTGCTTTTCCCTTTGCTTCCATTGGCTTCGTGCTCTGTCGTCTGCTGCTTTCCAGGCCGCTTTGAATATGTCTTGGACGGGGGCTGCCCGTATGCTCCTCGCTCGTCCGGCAAACCGCCTTCTCCAGACAGGACACTCCCGTGGGGCTTCGCATATGGAAGTCCTGCATATATGTGGTTCAATAAAAACAAGCTTCCCCAAAAAAGCTTAGAAGACACATCTAGGCGTGCTCCGTAGTATCCCGTCCCGTCTATATAACCCCTTGGGCTACCTCTTTTTCTTCTTCATTTCGCCTTCTCGCTGCGCGTGCTCTTGTCCATACTGGTCTCACCCCCTCTCCCTCCCACCGCCCCCAAAATGAAGGTCCTCGCCCTCCTCTCCGTCCTGGCTTCCTCCGCCGCCCTGGCCTCGGCCGCCAGCCCCTTGGACCGCCGCCACTGCGCCGGCAACAACTGCAACCGCGCCATCACCGGCACCCGCGCCGGCCTGCCTCCCACCAGCCTGCGCAGTGCCGACTGCTCCAGCTTCCTGAGCACCGTCGTCACGCCCTCGCCCATGTAGGTTCCTCTTTTCTTTTTACCCCTTTTCTTGCCGGCACGCTCGTCCTGACGACACGCCGTACTAGCACCACCACCACGTGGGTCGAGAGCTCCTCGACGCTTGTGTCTGTGTGCAGCCTGTCCCCTGCCGGGCCAGGCGCTGTCACCGCTGTACCCAGCGCTCTGCCCACGTACGCAACGCATTGCTCCTCTGCCGAGGCCTACGCTTCCGCGTGCAGCTGCTGGGGCGTGACCGGCTCCGTGTCCACCGCGCCGACACCGACCGTCACCGTGACGAGCACTTTCGATATGTGCAGTTTATAAACACAAAAATGGCTCAGAGAGGAAACGAAGGGCGGCAGACGGCGGCACCAAAATAGCAAGGGAGTAAATGACAGAAATAATCACTCATACCCACCCTCATCTTGAGTAGCAAGCAATGTGTCTGGAACATGTGAGACTGTACTTTGGCTGATTTTCTGTATTGACAGCCGTCGGCTAAAAGACGGAGACACAAGGGCCCATCGACCTTTACCCCCGTCCCCCCCTTTCTGATGTCGGCCGCCTTCCCTTCTGATAGACGCACCAGCACGGCCCACGCCACCGTACACCAAAAGCTGTCTGTTTGCTTTGCACGAGAGCCGAGCCGAGGAGAGCAGCTGAGACAATCCTGCTTTCTTTTTCCCTTTTTTTGTGATTTTCTTGTTACCGCCCGCCTGTGTCCATCTCCTTTTTTTGGACATCGTGACAGCCACCACGCTGTGGTTGCCACGATCATTTTAAATTTTTGAAAAATCACTCCCCGCCGCCAAAGCAAACACATATACACAGCTTTCGGACGGTGCTCTCCCGCCCGCATTGGATTGAAGAGGAGTGCGATGTATGCATGCCTTGCGACGGAGCGGGTGCTTGAAATGCCCAATCAAGCCCAATCGAATGCTGCTTCGAGACGCACAAGAGCGACTGGCACATAAAATGCGCCAGCGATCTCGTTCGGGCCGACTATGTTCTGATCTTCATCTTCTTCGTAGACGACAGCAGCAACTAAGTACCGTCGAGAACGAACATTTTTGGCTGTGCCAAAAAAAAACTTCTGGTGGCTGGGCTCATTCGGTGATGCAGCATCTGGATCGGCTCTGCGCTGCTAAACTTGTGAAGAGTGTGAGGCCTCAAGACCTCCGGAAACGCCCCAAAAAAAGCTGGCATCTGGCAGACAAGTCTAGTCGACTAGCAGTTTGAGTGGCTGCAGACTGCCTGCCAAGGAATCCATCAAAACTCAGGAGCCAAAAAAGGGTGCCATGTCTGGCGCAGGATGGGGGGTGTGAAGGCATACGGAAGGCTTCATTTGCCCTCCTCCACGTTGCCATCAACGCCCGATACGCGCCCATGATGATTCGTTCCGGGTGGCGTGCCGTGCCCACCGTGGTGTGGCGGTGGCCCTTGGTGTGCGTTGTTGTGGCCATGGTTGTGGTAGTTCTTGCCGTTGTAGTGTCCACCGCCGTTTCGCGGCGGGCCATACGGATAGGGATTCTGCGGGCTTGTTCCAAACTGGTGCGGTCCAGGGTTGTTATAGCCTCCTCGCATGGGCCCTTTGGCTAGTTTGTTAGTTTGAAGAGACAACGGATGACGGACTGAGAAAGAGAGAAGAATGAGGCCTCTCATAAAAGAGAGAGAGAGAGAACTTACCGCCTTGTCCCGGGTGTTGGGGACCAAAAGATGGCTGCTGGTACTGCATGCTGGGACTCATTCCGAACACCGACTGTCCTTGCTGAGACCCTTGTTGTACCATCATCGGAGCAACAGGTCGGCCGGGGCTTGGGTATCCGCTAGATCCACCTAATGACTGAGGCGGCCCGCCACCGGTGACGGGCCCTGCAGAGCCGGGCGGTGCCATGAACTGGGGACCACTAGGGTACATGGGCACGGGCTGAATGCCGCCGGGCACTGGCACAAAACTCTGAGGAATGGGTACCATCTGACCGGGCTGCGGTGTCATGTATGGCTGCGGCGTATTGGAAAAGGACCGGAATTGGTTTGTCTGGGGCGTGCTTGGTATGAACGGCATGGCGGGTGGGTTGAATCCAACTTGTGAAGGGCCTGGATGTTGTGAGTACATGGGAAGATGGCCAAGACGAGGCGAAGCAAAGGATTGCGCAGAACTGGAATGCATCATGCGGTGGTCATCATTACCGTTGAAGGGCATGTGAGGTACGTGTCCGTGAGGTCCACCGCCGCCCCCATGGATGGGGGGCGTCGGCATATGCGGAGAATGCCGTTGTCCCATGTGCCCCATGTGCTGCTGCATATGCACAGGGAGTTGCTGCTGATGCGGCATCGGCGGAATCCCGTGTGGCAGTGCCTGTGCTGGAAGAGGAGTTGATAGAGCGGACGCAGCAAAAGCCATGCGCTCGAAAAAGGCCTTGTACGTCAGGTGCATGGTGGAATCCGGCTTCTCCTTTTCACCCTGGCTCTGCTTCCAGAGAATTGGCGTATCATATGATGGCCGCAGTCCACCGTTGTCGTTCCAGTTCCGGGATTCCTGTGGCTTGATTGTCTTGATATGGCTGAAAATATGGCATTTGCTCGGATCGACCGCTGCCGTCTTGCGGCGGATAGGCGAAAAGAGCGCCGGGCGCGGGGAGGGTATCGACGTCAAGGCCGGTGTGGAGGACATGGTGCCAGAGAGCTCTACTGTGGAGCGGGGACTGGAACCACCAGGACTGGGGCCAGTAGGATTGAACGACGCGGCAAATGGACTGGGCCGGAATTCGTGCGTGGTCGGGTTCAGTTTTGGCGCCATGTGTGCATTGGGTGGAAGGCCGCTGAGGCGCCGCGGGTAGTTCGAGTCAACCGCGTTTGCGGGACCGGTTGGAGGCGCGCGGGCATCGCCGGTGGGCACAAAATGTGCCTGTCCGTGAGGCGGACCCGACTTGTTGTAGCGGTTCTGATCCGAATTACGGATTCGCTCCGCTAGATTGCCCGTGTTGTGTCCTTGTGGTACGTGCTGTGGGCCAGAGCGGTCGCCACGGTACGCTTGCGACTGTGGACGGTAGCCCTGCTGCATGTATGGCCCGCGGGCGCTAGGGTGGCGGTTGGGTAAACCTGGTGAGGCGCTGTGTGCGTTGTGCGCGTTGTTATGCGCGCTATGGGCATTGTGTGTGCTATACGCGTTGTACGCATTGTGAGCCGGGCCCTGGGGACGCACATTGCTCGTTTTGTTGTCACTTGCGCCCGCCGTAGCTGTAGAGGCCAACGATGCCGTGTCTGACACTGTAGACACTGAAGGTGTGTTCACTGCCGTCGTCGTTGTCGTGGTTGACACGGAGCTCGCGCTTGAAGTAGAAGGCGTGAACTTGACAGCGCCACCGGGAGCTGCAGGGGGCGTTTTCGTCTTTGGGGGTTCCGATTTGGCTTTGGCGAGCTCTTCTGCGTTCTGGCGCGCCTTTTCCTGAATTTCCTTCTGCTTCGCTGGATCTTTTGCAATAATAGAAATGAGGTCTTTCGGAACCGGCGTAGAGAGCTTGAACGAGTTTGCAAATTTCTTCAGTTCCTGAAGCTTGATCTGCGCGTCGGCCTTCATCTTGACATGCCGCGCCTTCTCGGCATGCAGACGCTGCTGCGTGGCAAAGTCCTTGAAATCCTTCAGGAGGGCGTTCTCAACGTTCTCTGTGGCGCTTTGCGCCACGGTGCCCTTGGCCTCCGATGGAGATGACGCCGGTGCCTTCCCTCCAGGGGACAAAGATGCACGAGTGGATGCTGCTGTGGCTCGGAGGGAGGCGGGAGTTCCGGCACTAGCAGGTGTAGCAGGCTTTATGGACTCGACCGGCTCCTTCGTCCCTGCCACCTTTGCATCCGCCTTAGGCACAGGAGCCTTGGCTGATGGGGTCGACGTTGTTGAAGAAGGCCGGGCAGCTTTGGGAGCTGCAGTGTTCGTTTCTTCAAGCTGCGGCGTTGCCTGTCTCTTGCTGGAAGCACCCTTGATTTGGGAAGAAATGATGGCTGGGTCGACAGGGACGCCTTTGACGGCAGAATGGGCAACGGGAGCTCGTCGAGCAGGGGGGGTGTACTTGTTATCCCGAGCGGCGGAGGCAAGAGGGGGGAAGTCTTGCTGTCTGCGAACGCCGCTGTACTTGTCCTCTTCATCGCCGCCTTGGTCATCGCCGCCGTCATGGTCCATCACCCGCTCTTCAGCAACGTGAGCGGTGGCGGGTTGGGACGTCTCGATTGTGCGTGCCTGTTGATCGGCTAGGGCCAACCGCTTTTGATACAGTGGGTGGTTCCGGTCGATGGCAGTGGTGTAATAATTCTCGTCGTAGGTCGTCTTGAGCCCGAAGAGTGTCTCGTTCGCGGCGAACTGGTCCCACTTGCCCGTGTTTGGCGAGCTTTCTAAAGCGCCATCCAAGTCTCCGGCAGAGTCTGGTACCCATCGTTTCAGAGTGCGTTCAGCTCCCGTGTGGCTGCTCGAAATGGCAGCATCTGTCCGAAAACCAGACCGAGATCCTGTATTAATAGAGCAAGAAACGGTTAGAAATCGAATACCGCGGTTTTTGATATGCCTGTCCTAGGCGAGTGATCAGGATGCACAGCGACAGCTTACCGTTCTGTGACCGGCTGGGGCCGGAATGATCCTTGCGCTGGGGTGGCATGTTGCTCGAGTCGCGTTTATTGCTCCCATTCATGTTGTCCGCAGGCGGTCGTCGAGGCGGGACCATGTTCCAGGGAAATAAATGATGACGTTAGGGCCGGTACGTATCATCAATTCCGGTCGTTGTCTAGGGCGCTGGGCGTGAGGTGTGAAATGCGTATGCTATTTGCACTCGTAAAATCCTAGGAGAGAAACAATCGTGTCAGGAATGGCCTGAAAGGTTGGAAAAGGGAGAAAAAGTCAAAAAAAAATAGAAACTGTAGATGCCACGTCGCACAACAGGTCTTCCACACTGGGAGACGTGTGCTAGCCTACCAATAGAGCTCCCTCAACCCTCTGCACATGGGTGCACAGAAGGAGATGAAGCATCAAGGCGGAAGCCGGCGAACAATGGCACAATTGCAGGACAGGTTGCGGAGGATTGCAATGCAGAAGGGCAGAAACAAGGACAGAAAGAAATGAGGGGGCTAGAAAGAAGCTAAAAGAGACATACGTCAGGTCCAACCGGTAACGCGGGCGGTTCCGTCGGATAGCTTGCCAGGTACTCTTCGATGGCGTGTGCGGGCGCACAATGTGTGTACTGCTGCAGCGGTGGAAAGCAGTGACTCACGCGAGACAGAGCTCTAGGTGATGCGACGGACCGACGAGCTTCGGATGTCGAAAAGGCGGCGGAGAAAGGAGAGGAAGAGCCGACGTCGTGATGTATCGACAACGGAGCGACTCGGATCCGACACGAACAGTGAAGACGTGAAGACAGTATTTGAATACAGCTAGAAACAGGGCAGAGACAGTGCTTCGATGGCCTCGTCCATGTTCGGGTCGACCGAGCGCTGAAGAGTATCCAGGGGAGGAGAGCTCCGAGTGTGAGTGAAGCGTGCCTGGGCGGGGCAGAGGTCACAATGCGGATAAGAAGGGAGAGGATGGGTGTTCAGAGCTGGGTCGAGGAGTCGTGAGGTCGTAGAAATCGAGGGAAGTGAGGCTGTCAATCCCGAAGGTCGTCGCTTGGGCGTCGCTGGACCAGCAGTCTCCCGTCGATAGGGTCGGTCGATGGTTCTGAAGACCGTCGATAGGCGAGGACGAGGAGACGTCGAGTTCGAGGTGACCGAAGTCAGCGACAACGGAGAAATGTCGCGGAATGTTGAGAGGAGCTCGAGCACGAAACAAATTGGCGAGCCAGTGGCAAAAGGGAGGTGCGGAGTGGGCGCCGACGAAAGGGAAAATGGGCCCTACGAGTGTCGAAGGTTCTTTGTATGCGGCTGGTAAGGGAGACCAGGAGCAAGACAAAATGACAGAAGGGAAGGATGGGGGGGGAGGAAAGGATAGATGAAAGGAGAAGGTATCAAAACACAACGGAAAAAGGGGGGGAAGGGAGGAGGCCCGTTGGTGGTGGAGATGGGTGTTACGAGGATTTTATTTGGCTTTTGGGGGCACTTTTTTATTTCTTTTTTATTTTATTTTTGGGGAGGGGGGAGACGCTTTTTCGCGTCTGGGCGGGTTTTACGAGCAAGTTCCCGCCAAATTTTTGGGGGGAGGAAACAGCAGTAGGCAAAAGGCGGTCGAGGCTGTTGGACGCCAGTGACGGGAGACGGAAAGGAAAGAACAAAACTGCGATACTGCGCAAAGCGAAACGGCAGAAAAAAAACCGAAAAAAAAAGAAGCAGAAACAGCGAACGGGAGAGGCGTCTTGTGTCTCACCTACGGAAGTGGGGCAGCAAGAGCTCCCTGGTTTAGCGGCAAGCCGCTGCTTCCCAGCAGCCCCATTACCCTTGTTTTCCACTTGCTTCGTTCTTCCCGGGCTCCCGTTTTTTCGTTGCGCCTTCCCTCTTCCTTATCCCGATAAAGCAGGAGCTCGTGCTTTCGTAGGTAGGTGCGTTTTATGCGGCAGAAGCAATGATGCGGAGGATGGAATACGGCCAAATGCGGAGCAGACGTTCTCGACGAAGAAAGAGCGACGGAAAGGAGCACCATATGCAAGAGGCTCCCATGTTGCCACGTTGCGCAAAGATACGGCAGCAGTTCGCATGAGGGGAGCAAAGGGCCAGACTTTGAGGGAAAGATTGGTTTGAAGCAACCGGCTCCGTTTTACTGGTCGATTGCGGCAAGGGAAACGTGAAGTGACACTAACAACTAGCGCACAGCCGCCTGTCAGAAGAATACTACGCACTGAAAGCGCCGGTGACGGCAACTCGACAACGGTTTAGAACGTGCTCCAGCCCCCGCGCACACTTTAAGATGGAGCGTTATTGCGGAAGGATCTCGTGAATAAAACAATATACCAAAACGATGACATCAATGCTTTCCAAGGAGGCTAAAGAGAGAGAAAAGACCTGAGACAAGACCGGGAAATATCCTGAAAACCTATAACATATTGCCTACATGACAATGCAGTCGCGCTCCCTGTTATCCTGTTGCTGAGGTCGCGGTCGCTGTGCCGAGTACACGCCAACATTCGGTGTCACAAACGGCCGTCCGCTGGCCGCCGATACTCCTGGCCGTGGCCGCGGCGAGGCTGCGTTGAGCCTGCCATTGCTACTGCTTCCAGCGCCTACCGCAGGTCTATCCGAGCCCGGTGCGCCAGGCGGTGGATGGTACGGCGCCTGTTTTGATGCCTGTTCGTAAGATGGCGGTGCTTCGTCGCCGTCGTCCTCAGGGTCGACGGGCCGATGAATGGCTGGCCGTGCGTCGAGTGGTGGCACCAGCGGGCGGACATGTTGCTGTTGCGACCGGCGCGGGGGGAGTGCAGGCTGTAGCTGTTGCGACGTCGTCCGTCCGTGGGACGCTGTGTTCCCGGAAGTGGGCCTAGACGCAGGGGATGTAGACACGCCTCCAAAGGCACCTGTCGAGCTGCGTCTAGCTGGTGCGAGAGCGGGGTAGCCAGAGCTATAGCGTCCACCGCCAGCAGCATTGCTGGGCTGTGCCACTGGGGAGACCGAATCGGGTCGGCGTGCCTGCTGCTCGATAAACTGCTCTGAGAGCTGGCTCTCACGCCTCCGTCTCGCCTCTTCAGCCCGGTGTCTTTCCTCCTCTTCCTCCTGCAGCTGAAGAGCCAATGCGAGGTCATGGTCCTCCTGCTCATAATCTGGTTCGGCACCAGTGCCTTGTTCTGGTTGTCCAGACTCATTGCGCTTGCCTTGGGACTTTGACCGGCCAGAGCCACCGCTTTCTCGCCGGCCTACTTGTTGTTGGCCACTACTGCTCGAGCCTCCGACGAGACGGAAATCCCCGGAATAGAAATCGGCATGTTCGCCGTTGACATCAACCAGTGTCTCCCAGATGACCTCGTCGTGGGTGGCATAGCCAGCGTCTGTCACCAGCGACAATAGTTGCATCGTGTCAGGGTGGCGATAAAGCGTCGAGAAATGGTCGTTTCGAAACAAGATGGCGAACGATCCCGGCTGCATTGCCTGCCGAATCACATCGAGACCATACGGCGTAAGCTGCGTGGCAGACACGTGCAGAAAGGTCTTGATCTCCAGTATGTCGTGGTAGAGGTGCTGCTCTTCCTCCGATAGGCCCTCGTTCGAGGGGCTGCTGAGTTTGTCCTCCAGCTCCTCCTGGCGAAAAAGAAGGTTCTGTACATCCTCGTAGGACGCAGCGTTTCGTGACAAGGCACCATACGCGCCCTCTGTGGGTTCAGGCAACCAGCCGTGTATGAGAGGGATGCCAAAGGTTGCATAGAGTTTCATTTCGCGCGTATGCTCAAACGAGCCAGGGATGGCGCCGTCTCGCTCGGTAGGATGGAGGTGCGTTAGCGAAGAGCGCCGGAAAGTGGCCACAACGTCCGGTGTTGGGATGAAGCGCGGATTGACGTTCATGCCGGTGTGCAGGCTCTTGAGAAATTCGTAGAGCTCGCCCACGTCGGGCAACTCGTGCTCGCTCTCAGCCCTCCGCGTCGACATAAGCTCATCAAAGACAGCGTCAAGTAAGAGCGAGAGGCTGACTTGCTCGCGCGACCTCAGCACCTCAACAAGGCCTGTGGAAGCTTCCGCAGGCGTCGTCAGGGTGAGCACATTGACCAGGGCCACCAGTGGACAGGGCCCATTGGCATTCTGGAGGAGGATGGGTGATATTCGCGGATTTGTGGTGGCTCGCGCGTCGTGCCAGGAGATGTTTTTGATCTGATATGTTCCGGTCTTGTCCCTCTCGGCAAGCTTGGGTGTTCGTGGAGATGGGTGCCTGTCGTCTCCAACATCGAGCATGCTCCTAGTGGAAGGTTGCGGAGATGACTCGGCTTTGCCAGGTGCTGTGTTTGGGCTCGCCTCGACAAAAGCAGGGCCAGCAAACTCATTGCTCTGGGTTGCCTGGTTGTCCTGGGTTTGCGGGATTCCTGAAGTTGTTGGGGAGTCGATTTGAATCAGGATTTCCGAGGCGGGTTCAGGTGCAGCCGGGCCAGGGGCATTTTCCGCAACGCTTTTCCCCTTTGCCGCGTTACTTTTCGCTTCTTTGTTCTTCGGCTCCGTGGTGTCATCTTCGTCGTCTGTGAAGTTCTCCCAGGTGCTCTGTCTAGATAGCGGCTCCGGGGCGGGGGACCCCTGCACGTCGACCAAGTCCCACCCCTCGCCTGGAGCCTCTCCGGCTGGATTGACCTGAACAGCTGTTGCTGCCGGTATGGATGATGCAACTTCGCTCCACCCGGCGCTGTCTTCCTGGGCATCAAACACGCGAGGCATGCCAGCGTCTAGGCGCTGCTCCCCCGCGTCTTGTGTGTTGGAGGGCGAAGGTCCGCGAGAGGGACGTTCAGAGGACCCCCCTGAGGCAACCCAGACATTTTTTGCGTCGGGAATGGATACAGGCGGAGCAGGCGAGTTGTGCCTGCTGCTCTCAGGCAAAGCCGGCTTCCAAGGATTGTTATCGGTCTCATTCAGAGTAAGCTGGGAAAGGTCCGAGGACGGAGGTGGCAGCGGCACGCGGGAGGAAGGCGTGGGAGCCGTGGAGACAGAAGAAGAGGCGGGGTCCGATGCGGGGATCCCCTTTCTTTTGAAAGGGTTCGTCACAGGCAGGGCTGCCGTGGCTGCCGCCGGTATGCTCTCTCCCGGTTGCGACTCAGCGGGCAGTTCGGCAGGCTGCTGCTGCTGCTGCTGCGGCCCGGCTTGCCGCCATACCGATTCCTCTTCCGCCTCGAAATTGGCGTACTGATTTGCGGCTGTCGAGGGGTTGGGGTTGCGGCCGGGTCGGAGGACGTCGGGAACATCATCTGCCGCGAAGCCGCCGCCGCTGATGTTGGTACCGAGAGCATCCGCGCTCCTTTGGGGTAGGACTTTTCGGGCCACCATGTTGTCAAGCAGCAGAGAAGGATGCGACGCAGGCGTTCGGGGTCCCTGTGAGACAGCCCGACAGAGAGTATAAAGAGAGGTGTCAACCTCTCGTCCAGGATGTCGTCGCTGGGGAGTGTCGTCAGCGGTTGCAGGAAAACCTGATTCGTCAAGGAGCGCAGATGGCCGCGTAAAAGGTGGTTACGTCACTCCCGCGAACCGCTGGTCGCAGGCGCTTGGGCAGAGGACAGGGGAAGATCGATGAAGTATGTAGAGAGAAAAGGCTGGAAGAACGGAAAAAGAGACGGTAGATGGTCGGCGTTGCTCGGGAATGGGCTGGTGATACAAGGTGTTCTCGGAGTGACGAGCTGTTGAGGGGAGTTGCTTGACAGCCTGCCTAAGTTAAGTGGACCTGGTAGCAGCGCCACCCTAGTGAGCTTCGGCGGGAAAGCGCGAGAGACCAACTGGAACTTCCGTACGAGTAGTTGGCGGGAAGGTGCAAAGGAGGCGAAAAGAGACGAAGCGAAGAGTCGGAAGCACGCGCAATACGATTTACACGTTTTTGGAAAGAGAGAAGGACGGCAGAGTGGTGTCCTACGGCTAGGCAGCAGGATTGTTACTGGCAGGTGCAATACTAGCGGTCCTGGTAGAATCTACAGCGGTTTCTCGACTAGCCAGCAGACAGCGAAGCGGTGAAACGGGACACGAAGAAGACTACGGAGTACGTATTACGCCAAATACAAAACAGTTTGCTCCTACGATCCATGCACCGAGGCAGAAGGGAGGTTACCAAGACCGGTGACTGCTGATCCACTCCGGGCTGCCACTGAAGGCAAATTCGCGTACAGCCTCAGCCTAAGCACAGCCTTGCCACTGTCCAGTCAAGTGATTGGTGTTTGAATAGAGATGTTTGACGGGATATGAACAAGAGACAACAGGCCACGGCTGAAAATAAGGCGGCAACAGCTAGGAAAAAAGACGCAGAACAAACGGATGCAAGAAATTAAACTACAGCTTGGCACCCGCCCTGGAAATCGCTAGAAAGCCCTCCCGCCTCGCGAGGCTTTTTTTCTTCTCTCTCGGCCCTCCTCTCCTCCTCTCTCCTCACGATGTCGCCAGGTTGAGCTTCCGCATCCGGTCGCACGCCTTTGTCTCGTAGTTGTGGTACATCTCCATCTTCTCCGCGTCTTGGAAGATCCAGCCCTGCGCCTCGTACCGCAGCCGCTCCTTCTGCTGCCCCTCGCGCTCGCACTGCGCCCGCAGCGTGCGCGCCAGCACCACGTCGGCGTAGTTGTCCAGCTGCGCGAGCTTCTGCGGGGTGTCGCCAAACCGCGTAAACTCCCGCGGGTCCACAAAGTACTTCACGCCGGTGCCAGCCGTCTGCCGCCCGTGCGTGTACGGCGGCATGGGCGCGTCGAACACCATGCTGGGCATCTTGGGCTGCGACGCCAGCCCGTCGCCCGAAAAGAGCGACGACAGCAGCGGCAGCACAAACAGCAGCAGAATCGGCAGCAGGCCGAGGAGCGTCGACACGAGGTTCGACTCCGGCTGCTGCCCGGCCTGGCCCGGCTGCGCTGCCCGCGGCCGTGCCCGCGGCCGTGCCCCGCCGAACTGGTGCACCCGGAACCCGGGGCCGCCGCCCATGTTGAAGACAAACTGTGGCCCTGTATCGAAGCCTGCGGGTTCGACTGGTTAGCATGTCTTTGTTCTGCAATCTCGGAACTTCCCCCATGCTTTCGTGCTCACCTCCAAACGGCCCAAACCCGCCGCCGCCCCCGAACCCGCCGCCACCGAAAAACCTCCGGAAGATCTCCTCGGGGCTGATCTCCTCCTCCCACATGCCGCCGCCACCGCCGCCCATCCCGCCGCCGCCGGCTCCGCCCGCAAACGGATTGCGCATGCCGGCGGCACCCGGCGGGCTGGGCCCGCCGCCACCAAACCGCGAGTCTGGGTCCGTCCCGAACCGGTCGTATCGGCTGCGCTTGTCCTTGTCGCCGAGCACGCTGAAGGCGCGGGCCACCATCTTGAACGCCTCGTCGGCGTGCTCGTGGCCGTTCTTGTCGGGGTGGGTGAGCAGGCTCTGCTTGCGGTAGGCCTTCTTCACCTCGCTGTCCGTGGCCGTCTTTTGGATTTCGAGGATCTCGTAAAACGCCGTCGCCTGGCAGCGCCGGATGCGCAGCACGGCGGCTGCCTGCTCCGGCGTGTGCTTGCGCTCCTGGTTTCCCTGGTTGTGCTCGCGGTGGCGGGACCGGTCACCGCCGTTGCCGGCATCCGCCCCTGATGTTGACGCAGACATCTGGCGAGCGTGTGCGTGCTGTTGTTGTGTGTGTGGGCGGGATCGATCGCGAGTCGAAGTGGGCTGGCGCCAGAGAGAAGAGGCCGATGCGATTCCGACCAGAGGCCGCCGCACGCCGAATCTCTGTCTTCCCCTCTTTGCACGTTGCGCCGCGACTCGTCGAGGCGAAGGGTAGAAGCGCGGGGTGGGTTTGTAATGCTGGTCGAGGAATGCTCTTCGAGAAACGGCGCTGCGGGTTTCGGGATCGCAGGCGCGGACGATCGATTCGCGCGCGATGGTTGGTTGCAGAGCCGTCAGACCAAACAAAAACAGGATGGCAGTACGCAGCAGCGAGTGGCCGTCGGGAAGCAAGACAACCGTTAAAAACCCGCCGAGACGACGAAAAAGAGGACACGGCGCCTCCTCACAGGGGGGAGTGGATCGGCGACTTTCCAGAAATCGCCAAGATTAGTCATCTTGACAGGGGTGCCCTGGATGCCTCTGTTTATGGGTGGAGATCGGCCCTGCCCGCGCAAAGAAAAACGACGTCACTCACGCTTCTGACAACCTTCCGTGCTATTCTCTTCCCGCGTGCGACTCCCAACCCTCCCAATGGCCCCCAAGGACAGCTCGTCGCTCCCGCTACCGCCTGCCCCGGCGGACGCGTCCATTGTTGCGGCGCCACAGCCGCCTCCTTCCACCTCTCTTTTGGAGAAGCTCGACGCCTGGGGCTGTAAGTGGCACACCGATGTCGAGCCAAACGTCTTTACAAACGCATAGATTCTGACAGTAGCTTCCTTCTACAGCCTCGGCTCTTCCTCCCATGGGCCTTGCCACGCTCGTCGCCGCCCTCCACGCCCGTCCCCTCCAGCCGTTCCCGCTGCTCTTCGCGCCCGCCCTCCTCTTTGCCGGCTACGTCAACGTGGCCGGCTACGCCATTGATGCCGCCGGCATGAGCGCCGCATGGAGTGGCCTGTACGTCCTCCTGTCCCTGCGGGGCCGCCGCCGTCTGGCCCGCACCGGCTCTACCTGGACGCCCTCGGCGCTGCGGACGTCCACGCGCCGCACGCAGACCCCGGCACGGCGCATTGTTGGCGCGGCCGCGATTGCGCTGGGGTCTGTGAACTGCGTGGCGGGCGGCGTCACCTATGCGGTTACCGGGGACCGGGCGGCCGAGGCGCAAGCGCGGCAGGAACGGGACCGGTGGGGTTCGGAGTAATTGTCTACAGGAGACACAAGCCTCAAGGGGGTGTGCTAGGAAGAGGATAGAGAAAAGGGCGTCACAAGGTAGAAAAAGGCAGGTTTTTGTCCAAGAGAGCACTGGATAATGGACATGGGGGTATGGGGATGTACGGTCATAAAGAGTAGGGAGGGGTGTATGAGTAGACAACTGTTGGACTAGGATGCATATAAACTCGGAAAATGGATGGCATGATAGAGCAGCGACGCTACGGCAAGATTTAAGAGAAAAAGGGTGGCTTGCATGTTTTGTGCGCCTGTATATATATTATCAAAGAGAAGCCGTTCTTCGATAGCAATATTCCCGAGCAAACAATCTGTGGCACATCCCCTTCTTCCCCTTCAAGGAGGAAGACCTTTCAGCTCTTGATGAGTCCCCTCGCCAGGACACAAGAAGTAGTCCGTATGAACCCCAGAGGAAAAAAAGATAGAAAAAAAAAACACCAGGGTAGGAATTACAAAGGGAAAGAAAAAGGAAGCGAAAGGACAAAGGAAATAGACAAAGGAAAGGAAATCAGACAAAAGAACACTGAAGAATACACAGGGTGTCCTTTTACCCCAAGACGCCTGTCCTTGCTGCCGGATATCAAAGGTGAGAAGCCGTCAAAAGCGCACACAGAGGAAGAGCGCTGATATACGCGCTCTGTTGGTCACGGAGACAAGCCATGTCCATCTGTCACCGCCGGTGCGATGGCGACATCTTGAACCCCGACAGCATCCAGATAAACAGGACCGTCATGGAGAAAAAGGTCGCCCGGAAGAAGTTGGGGACCCGGTACCCCAGCGCCGCGTTGGCCGGGACCAGCGGACCGACGGGGATGCCCGCCCCGTCGCGGTTCGCCTTGTCGTTCAGGTCGCGGATGTCCAGGTCCGGATTCGTCAGGATGGCGCCCAAGCTTGCCAGGTTGAAGGTGCGGATGTAGCGGACGTCGCAGTCGCGCACCTTGCGACCCGCGTAGGCCTTGTACTCGTCGGCGATGGTGTTCGTGTCCCACCCGGACACCTTGCGCACAACGGCCGCAACGCATCCCGTGCGGTGCTTGCCGTGATTGCAGTGAATGAGCAGCGGGTAGTTCCGGCGATCCAGCACCAGCGTCAGGATCGCTTGCATGGTTGCGAGCGGAATCTCCTCCTTCTTGGTGCCCTTCATGCTGAACATGTGGTGCTGGATGTGATTCTCGGCCATGAACTGTCCGTACCCGTCGGTAAAGTTTTTGTCGACCAGCGTGCTGATCGGTTAGTACAGATTCCAGTATATATAAGAGGGAAAGTCCTGACTTACACAATCGACTTCAACCCCAGTTGCTGCAGGAAACCGTAGTTCTCCGGTTTCGGATAGCTACTCCGGTACAGACCAGGAAGAATTGTTCCAAAGTTGATCGGGGCGCCTGCTGGCACCACGGCGATGGCATCAATCCCGGGCTCTGGAAGCAAGGCGGCTAGATATAGTTAGCATGGAGTTTCTGCATATCCACCCTATTCGGTTCTTACCTTCGGGGAGCAGGACGGGAGCGATGGTGTTGTTGAAAATGGCATCAGAAGGCGTGGACAAGGTGGACGAGTTGGTGGAAGAGGAGAAGCTGGCACGGCTGCTGTCGCTACAGTTGCTCGTCCAGGGGGTCTCCGGTTCCGTGCCGGTGGCTTGGCTTTTCTCTGCTGGGCCGCTGACAGATGCGGCGGCTTTGGCAGCGGGCTGTGAATGGGCCGGTGGGGGCGGGCGCTCCCGCGGTTCGAGACAAGCCCCTGTCTCGTCTCCGAACGTGTGAGCGGTCCGCTTGGTGGCCATGGTTGTTGTCGATAAGTCGATTTAAAAAAAGCTGTTCAGAGTATCCGTGAACGTATACCGAGAACTGAGAAACAAGAAAGAAACGAAGAAGAATCGAGAAACAGCAGTCTTTTCGTTGGGACTGCAGGGACTCGAAGCAAAGAAAATCCAGAGAGAACGAGAGTCGGATGGCGAGGTCGAGTGACGAGGGTCGGAGGACGAGTATCAAGGATCGAGGATCGAGGGTCAAAGGACAAAAGCCGGGGAAGAAGGGTCGGAAGATGAAAGTCGAGAGGCGTTCCACGAATGAAGTAGACCACTGGAAAAAACTTGCTCCTGCAATGCAAACCACGAGCAGGTGTGCCGCAGGGGGGGAGCCGGACGGAGGACCGTCAGATGCCCGCCTCTTATAAAAGAGGGCGCGTCGACGAGGACGTGACGTGGAGAAGCATCTTTGCGGCGCGTCCCAAATCAGATGGTGAGAAAAAGGGAATCGATGAAGAAAAGAAGACGGGAGAGGTGCTCCAGTCGAAAGAACGAGTCGAAGCGAAGTGAAGCAAAAGACGACTCGAACAAAGGCTCCGTCGATGTGATGAAGACGATGGGAAAAGCGGATGAAAGACAAAGCTGGGAGTCGAGCGCGTTGGATGCGTCGGCTGCTGTGTTTGTGTTGTGCCTTGGGGGTCACCACGCGATAAGGTTGTGTTCCAGTCAACGGGATTTGATGCAGAAAAAGAAAAGAGCTGTGGGGGAGCGGGGACGCTGGGGGGAGTTTTTGGGGGTCACCGACACTGCCGTGGCGGCTAACGCGGAGGTGATGAGATGTGCACGTGAGGAAGCACGTTTTGGTCACGTGTGAGGGTAAATCGGAACACAGCATCACAACATGACGTTGTCGGGCGGCGGTGGTGGCATAATGGCAGTGGCAAATATGACAAAGGAAAGCAGACCATGGCAACAGTCTGGGGGCCGAAGCATTACTTGCACGTAGTGATGCGATAGATCGAGTTACAAGTGATCAACAGGGGTGTCATCAGATTCGATTCCAGCACAGAGTGTGTGAAAAGTTGATAAATCCGCCAAATACACAGTGATAAAAACCGCCGAAAATGACAGAAAACAAAGAAAGAAGAGCATTTTCGCCCGCCAACGGTGGAATGAAAACCGTTTGCTCGACGCAAGGGCACGAGTATTACGGAGTACGGAGTAATGCGAGATGCTGTGCGATGGGACTAAAGCTCCAGTGGATCCAGGCACCAGCAACGGCCCGTGCATGAGCTCCACCGCACTAGGAACGAGAGCAGCGTCTGTGCGGCACGAGAAAAGGGGAAGGAGCAGTCGACGCAGGAGACGACGAGCGAGAGCCGGCCACGACGAGAGCCTCCCCAACCAGGCCACAGCGTTGACGACATTTTTCGACGAAACCCCCTATTGCACCACCGCGCGCCATGGACCAGGCCGACATCCCCGCGCTGCTGTCGCGGCTGGCCAGCGACGAGGATGCGGCGCGCAAGATGGCCGTGTTCAAGCTGCAGTCGTCGATCAACGACCCGGCGTTTGCCGACGTGTTCATCTCGTCGGGCGGGCTGGTGATCCTGCGGCGGCTGATCCTGGCCACGGGCGGCAACACGCTGGCGTACGCGCTGCAGTCGCTCAGCCGCCTGCTCGAGGTCGACATGGGCTGGGACATCTTCGAGGGCCCGGCGGCCGGCGACCTGGTCGAGCGCATCGTCGAACTCATCGTCACCAACCCGCTCGTCAACATTTTGCGCGGCGCCATGAGCATCCTCGTCGCCCTCGTCGGCCACCGCCAGGCCGAGGGCAGCAGCGCGCGCGACGGCGGCGACCCGTCGCGCGCCGGCCCGCCCGCCAGCTTTGGCTTCCGCGCCCTCAAGCCCGCCGTGGCCGTCTACCCCCAGTTCTTTGAGCTCGTCATCCAGCAGCTGCAGTCGGCAGACCACGCGCTGTGCGCCAACGCCCTGATGCTGGTCAACGCCCTGATCCGCGACGCCGTGTCCAGCGACCCGCCGTCGGCGCCCGCTGTCGGCGCGCCCGCCGCACCCCTGGCCCCGCCATCGACTGCTGCTGCTGCCGCCGCCGCTGCGGCCGGCGGCGAGGACTGGTCCAAGATGATCAAGCGGCTGCAGGACCTCGGGCTCATCAAGGCGGTGTATAACCTGATGCAGAGCTCGGCGCTGCAGGACTTGGCCCACCCGCTGCTCGAGTTCCAGTCGCTGACCAAGGTGATCCTGCGCAAGTGGCGCGAGGTCAAGGTCGACCCCGAGCGACCCGAGCACCGCCGCGCGCTCAAGGGCCTGCATCTGGCCAGCGCGCCGACGCGCCAGCAACCAGAAGGCGGCGGCGGCGGCGGCGGCGGCGGCGGCGGCAGCGACGCGGGCACGACCACCAGCAAAAAGGGCAGCCGGCGCCACAACCCGGAGAAGTGGCGGCGGCTGGGGTTCGAGACGGAGAGTCCGGCGGCGGAGTTCGACACGGCCGGGTTCCTGGGCATGATGGACCTGACGGACTATGTGCGCAAGAACGAGGACGGCTTCCAGAAGCTGCTGCTGGAGCAGTCGGCGCGGCCGCTGCGCGAGCGCTGCCCGGTGGCGCGGGCCAGCCTGGCGGTGTCGCTGACGCTGTACGAGCACTTTGAGGTGGACCGGTCGTCGGACGTGGACGACCTGTTCAGCCGCGACCTGCAGGGCTACTACCAGAGCCTGGACGGGGGCGCGGGCGACGCGGACCACGGCAAGGAGGCGGACCGCATCTTCCGGCCGCTGCTGCTGCAGTGGTCGCGGCTGCACACGGCCGGGCTGCAGGCCTTCTTCCGGCTGTGGAAGGCGACGGGGGCGGAGCGCGACGACTTTGAAAAGGTGGCGGAGCTGATGCGGATCCTGGTGGAGCAGGTGGTCGGGCAGGCGGGCCGCACCAAGGACGTGGCGGACGTGGAGGAGGAGCTGCAGGAGTACGAGTGCGCGCGGCTGCGCGAGCTGCAGATGGGCCTGCTGGAGCTGTCGTTTGAGGACCAGTGGGGACAGCACCTGTACCAGGTGCGCGAGGAGCTGCGCATGGAGGCGCTGCAGTTTGCCAAGGAGCAGCGCATCCGCTGCCTGCTGCAGGGCTCGTGGTTCGCGCGGCCGGTGCCGCGGCGCGACCGTGAGGCGGCGGCGGCGGCGGCGGCAGCGGCGACGGCCAAGGCCGAGGCGGATGGACCAAAGGACGACGTGACGCAGCCGCCCGCCAAGCGACCGCTGTACACGGCCAAGGGCTGGCGGTTCGCCAAGCTGTCGCACAACCGGCGCTACCTGCACTACGCCGACTTTGCGCAGCCGGCGCCGCCCGGCCAGGATCCGGGGCTGGACGCGCTGACGGAGAAGATCGACCTGAGCACGATCAGCTCCGTGGTGTCTAACGTGTCGGCGACGGCCAGCGACGTCGACGGCGGCGGGCTCGGCGACGCAAAGGGCGGGCTCGGCGCGCTGGCCGCGGCCAAGCGCCGGTCGGCGGCGATGACGACGACAAAGATCACGGTCTATGCCCTGGACAGCAGCAGCAGCAACAGCAGCGGCGGTGGCGGCGGCGGCCAGGACGCGGCGGCGACCGCGGAGGCGGCGGCGGCGGCCAACGGCGGCAGCGGCGGCCCGCGCGAGGTGGCGATCCTGACGCTGCACCCGGCGAACCACTCGCTGGCGTCGGAGTGGCTGGACGGGCTGCTGATGCTGCTCAACCAGGCGCCGATCACGGCCGAGACCAACAAGCTGGTGACGCTGGTCAGCGACTACGGGCTCAAGATCCGGCTGCTCAACGTGCGGCTGGAGGCGGTGTATGCAGGGCCGCTGCCGGGGGCCGGGGCGGTGCCGAGCCGGGACGGGCTGGACGACGACTACTACTACGAGATATAGGAGGAGGGAAGGGGGAAGGGGGGGGGGCGGACAAGGAAAAGGAATGCTCTGGGACGGCGAGGGTGGATTTGGTGTTGCTTTGTTTTTACTTGCTGTTTTGTTCTCCCATTGCTCTGTGCCCTGCCTGTTCAAAACGGACGACCTGCTCTTTTTCAATAAAAAGATACCCTTCCATTGGAGCGTTGGACCTAGAACGGGTGAACCCAACAGCGCTGTATTAGTGCCGTGCAGCGCTAAAGATTCGGCCGTTGCCTGGCCAGCCGCTAAATGCGACAGCCCAGCCCAGTGCGGCGGCTTCCAAGACAATGCGCCCGCTAGGCCCGGCGAGCCCTCTCTTCTTCTCCATCCTCGCCCCTCCCATGCAATGAACGCGTCCTCGCCCCGAACACCGCGCCGGCGGCCGTCGTCGACGCCCCGACGGCCGCCGGCCGCCCGCACACCGACCTCGTCCGCCTCTGCCGCCGCCGCGGTCGCCGCCGCCGCCACGCCCGCGACGGCGACCCCGGGCCGCGGCAGCCGCGGCCTCTTTGTCGACGGCCAGTGGTTCTGCGACTGCACGCCGCGCCGCCCGGCCGTCCTGCGCGAGACCCGCAAGCCCGGCGCCAACCGCGGCCGCTGGTTCTACACGTGTCCGCAGGACCGCCGCCGCCAGTGCTCCTTTTTCGTCTGGGAGGACTATGCCGGCGCCGTGCAGGGCGGCGCCCGTGCAGGTGCCGCCGGTGCCGCCGTGACCCCCTCGTCTTCTGCACGGCCCGCGCGCGCCGCGCCGCGTCCCTCCTACCGCACCTCGATCGGCCGCAGGACCACGCCGCCCGGCGAGCGCCGCGAGGAGCTCCGCGTCCCCGTCGCACAGCTGCCGCTCCCCCCGGCCCCGCTGCCGGCATCGGCGGCACGGCGCAACCGCACGTTCACGACGCCGACGGGCGGGCGGCAGTACGCCATGATGGAAGAGGAGGACGACGGCGACGACCACGACCCCTACCACCATGCCAACGGATACGGCGACGACGACGACAACGACCCGTTGCCCCCGACACCGACACCAGCACGGACCCGCGCGGCTCCTTCTCGTTCCTCCGCGGCGGAAGCCCCGGCCCCGGCGCCCGAGCCGCCCAGCCAGCGCATCACGCAGTACTTTGGCGTGGTCCGGCGACCGGACCGCACAGCCGGCGGGACCGCCGAGAAGCCGCCCGACGCGGCGACGCCCACCCGGTCGTCGAGGACCCGAACCGGGACGGCCGCGGCCAACCGGGCCGCAGCGGCCGCCGTCAAGCGCGAGGCGTCCGACTACAGCGACAGCAGCGTCGACAGCGACATGGAGCGCGCGCTGGTGGCGCTCGCCGACCACAGCGAGCAGGCCATCCAGCGCGGCCGCCGCGGCGCCGCCCACGAGGCGGAGGACGCCCGCGCCGCTGCGGACGCGGACCGCATGGACGCGGACACCGACACCGACACGGGGCACCCCGGCGGCATCGTCGTGCCCGTGCCGCTCGACCGGCGCGCCAGTCGAGAGGACCCCCGGCCAGCAGCAACGGCGCCGCCGGTTGTCCCCGGCGCGGCCGCCGCGCCTCCCTCGCCCACGCCCACGCCCCGTCGCCGCCGTGGTCTGCTGATCGCCTCGGACGAGTATGCCGCCTCCACTCACCGCCGCCCCGACCACAGCCAGCGCTTGTCTCCGCCTCCTCAGCCTGGCACCGACTCGGCAAACACGTCGTTTGCCTCGGTCTTTAGCCGGCCGCCCGCGTGGCTGGCGTCTTCGCAGGACACCCTGGCGTCGTCTGCGACGACGGCGGCCACCACGCCGCCCTCGTCCTTTCGGTCGTCGGGCGTGTTTGACAGCAGTGGCGGCGGCAGTGTGGCTGAGCACCGCACGCGGTCCAGAGACACGCGGGGCCGGTTCGCCGGCGCCGGCGCAGAGAGCGACGCGGACGCCGACGACGACAACGACAACGACGATCCGTTCACCTCCACGCCGTCGCGGCGGGTGCAGTTTGCCCGCGACGGCCGGCCGTCGGGGTCCTCGGTCTTTTCGTCGCCGTCGGCGTCTCGCCGCACGCGGCGATGGGACGAGGACGACGACATGCACGTCGATGGTGAAGAGGACGGGGACGACATCAAGCAGGACCCGGGCGGCGACAGCCACGGCGACAACCATGACGACCACCCCGTCACCGCCACAGTGCTGCAGCTGCTGGCAGACCAGCCGGTCGCGCCGCGGGTGCGCGAGAAGGTGCGCACGGTGCTGAACGAGTCGTTCTCGTCATGAGAGATGAAGGCGAAAGGAAGCGAAGCTGTCGTAACGATGATACCCTGTAGATAGAGAAATCCAATCGAGCAATGAACATGCATCTCCAAGTGCTTTGCCGTAAAAGGCTGTTTCAATTCGCAAGTCGCGCTCTGCATCAACGCCGTCCCATGCCCAAAGGATATATATAGAGGACGGCGGACTACCCTTTCCCCGTTGAGGCCGTATACAAACCCTTCATCCCAAATACCCGGTATAAACTCTAAAATCGACATGCTGGAGAAAGGCTGCTTTCATCGTCGCCCAAGACGTGATAACCAATGCATCGTGGTATATAATCCCAAAACCAAGACATGAGTGCCGAAAGGAAAGAATGCAAAACACCAAGAAAGACGTAACATTGCCCAGACACTTATGTTGTCGACGGGCCCTTTGGCGGCGACACATCAGCTGGCTCGTCTGCAGTCGATTTTGCCAGCTCTCCTGCGGCTGGCGCTGCAACGCCAGCGTCCACAGCTGGCGCTGCACTGGCCTGCGTCTGCGTTAGGAGCCTTTGGGCCCGCTGAAGACGACGCTCCGTTTCCCGCTTCCGCCGCTGCTCGCGCGTGTCCGCGTCCTCGTCCTCTTTCGACGAGGACCAGTCCGACTCGTCGTCGTCTTGTCCTTCCACCTCCGCAATGCTGCGGTAGATGGCTGTCCGTGTAAAAAACGCATCGGCGTTTACCGGATCGGCAAGCAGGTTTGCGCAGTTGACCTGATCCCATTGGTCCCAATGAGACGCTGGCTCCGTGCCACGTTGCTTCGTCTTCTTGCCGTGCTGTTGCTGTTGTGCCGTTTGTTCCTGCTCACCAGACCCCGTCGGCGCCGCCAACGACCTTGCCTCTTTCGTTTCGTTCGCTTCCTTTGCCTCCTTAGGTCGCCGAGACTCCTTGGAGGCGGTCGCCGGCATTTGGAAGGTCTCTTTGGTCAAACCGGGGCGCTTCTTCTTCTTCGCCACAAGACCGCGCAGGCTCTTGAACGCTCGCCGGATGGTGTCGCCCGCGGCTCCCTGTGCCCGAGCGGACCAGCAATCTCCGCGAACCCATACGACAGGCCGCCGCGGAGGCAGCGGATGGCCGCATCCGGGACAGTATTTGCTAGCAACTGCCGGCATTTCGTCCGTGCCATCGGCATCGCTGTCTGCTGTGTCCGGCTCCTCGGGCGGTGCGGACGTTTCCCCGGCCGCAGCAACAGCATCCTTGATCGGCCCGTCGCCACGGCTGGCGAGGCGTCTGAGCTCATAGTGCTGGACAATATCCTCGCCTGCCGGGCAGGTGCAGTAGGTCGCTTCACCCAGAGCAGCCACCTCCGTCTGCCACATCGCAGCCGTGAAGATCTTCTGCTGCTTTTTGGCCGGGTCCACAGCGGGCCACACCGACGGATAGTTGTTGTCGAACCACTGGACCAGGTCGTACAAGGGAAACACCGGCGGGATGGTGCGACGGACATTGTCTGTCAGTCCTTGGTAGCGAGGCAAAAGCGCCGAGCCCGTGACATCGTTTACAGCCACTCGGTACATCGTGCTGCTCTCGTCGGGCGCACCCCCCGCTCTTGCCGACACCGTGACCTGTTGAGACGCGGGCACCGGGATCGATAGGTGCGCACCACACACCCCTTGTGTAAGATACTCGGACGGGGGTCCCAACTCTTCCACGGTTCCCGCCGCTGGTGGCTTGACCATGGTGCTGACGAGATAGGCCACGCGCAGACGCGTCTGGTCCAGGGAGAGGGCGTGCGAGCTGTGGCTCTCAATGTCCGTGGCGTTGCAGAGGTCGTCTTCGGCGTCGTAGCCGGCGGCGTCTCTGTCGTTGTGGGCGCTGTGTGCGTGATGGGATCGCGGCACGGCCGACGGTGCCAGGCAGGGCGACGCGGGTCGCCGGTGTTCCGGTGCTTGTGACGGGGAGCACAGTGAGAGCCTCTCTATGCCGGACAAGGGCACATGGCCCCGGGCGGCTTCCGCCGTACGGTCCGCGTATGCTTCGTCTGCAGCGGAACCCGCGTCGGCAGCGCCAGTAGCGTTGCCCTCACGATCCCCGGCACCGTCTCGGACTGCGTCGGCGTCGGCGTCGGCGTCGGCAGCCGCACACGCACGAGACGGCGACGACGGGAAGCCGGACAAAGGCGTGAAAGTGGACGAGGCCGTGGACCGCGTCTGCGAGGGCGTGGACTGGTCCGAGGCGTGCAGGGCGGCACTGGTGGGCACAGCGTCTGTCGCAGGGTGGCCGACAGTGCTGTGAGGGTGGTGATCGTACGAGTAGTGGAGGGGTGGGTGGTGGTGGTGGTGTTTTTCGTCGGCATCCTGTTTTTCGAGCCGGTAGGGCTCGTCGTCCAGTTCGTTGTCCAGTGCGCCGCCGCCCCAGGGCACCTGCCTGTTGTTGTGGGCGCTGTGGGCCAGCGACATTCTTGCGACGGCTCCTTCCCTATTGTTGCTATGGCGGTGTCGCTCCTGCGTCTTTGCGCTCGCAGGCCGCGGATGCGCGTTTGCCAGCGCCCGGTTTGTTTGCTCCTTCTGTTTCTGTCATCCGTCCATGGTCGGGTTGTCGTTTGTCGGCCTGCAGACTGCTATTCCGGGATTTGAAAGAGTGGAGGAAGGAGCAGTAACAAATGAAAACAGCCCAATCGAGACGAGAAGCAAGGGGGGCCGCCGCAGTGCCGTCAAAATGACATCAGTGCGCAGGAGGGGGGGACGAGGCAGGTACGATGCAGGTCCGAGACACGCATGAAGCGAGCACGTCGGAAGAAGTCCGTCCGGAGTCAGAAAGCGCCTTGAAGTACGGAGTGAATGACAAAAAGGGACAAAAAGCTGGAATTTCCTTCCCTGTTTTTCACAACTTGGCCAGATCCACTTTTCCTGTCTTTGGGGCGGATAGACCGACGACACAGGGCCGCCCAGGCAGGCTACGAGGCCTAGTTCCGGCCCTACGGCTATTCGAGGGTCGTTCATCCATCATCCCATTGCAACCTAGCCGCTCTATGTGTTGTCCAAGATCCGTCTATGTCTTCCCGGTCCTTTTCTCTATCATCCGACAGGTCCCCCCGGCTGCCTACGACGGCTGCAGCGCCTGCCACCGAGACAACTCGCCGTCGGCCGCGTCGTCGCCCAACAGGTCCACGGCGGCAGACTTCTGCGCCCGCGCCGGCGCCCGTGACGACGGCGCGGACACCCGCTGCTCCTCGCCCGGGGCTGCCAGCGCCGACAAGTGCGCCGGCTTCTTCGCCACGGGCGGCGGCAGCTTTCTGCCTGCGTCTTTCTGGGAGCTGCCGTGCGTGTCGACCGTCGTGGACCGCCTGGGCAGTGCTGCCGAGGAAGACGGCGCGGACGGTGCGGCCGTCGACATGCCCAGCTCCTCCAGAGCGCGGGCCACTGCCCCCACGGTCGGTGCGGCCCGCGGGGTCAGCGGCATCGTCGCAGACGTCGCCAGCCCCGGCTTGGGCGTGCTCGTTTTCGACTTGGCGAGGCTGCCTGGTGTCGGGGTCGCGCCTCTGCTGCTGGCGCTGCCATTGGCGCTGCCTCCGCCCGTCAACGCGCCGGTCTGTCGCCTTGGCGGTGGTGGCGGTGGCGGCGTCTCCTGGCGGGCGACGGCCGCGTGGCTGATGTGCTCGTATGGTGACGTGGAGAGGCTCGAGAACGAAGACAGCCGCGAGTTGGTCCGGGACCGGTCGGCTGCCGTTGCTGTCGTCGTCATCGCCGTGGACGACGCGGTCGCCGAGGACCGCGGCACCGACACCCAGTCGGGCTCGTCGGACGGCACAAACGGGTTGGGTGTCCGCTTGGGATTCAGAATTGTCATCTGCGTGGCCGGATTGGCCGGCGCCGGCGCCTGCACGGCCGCCTGCGCCATGCGGCCGTTGTCCAGCCACCACTTCTGGCGGTCGGAGCTGGCGGCCGGCAGCCCGGGCTCGATGGCGTCGTAGCCGATCAGGTCCTCGTCGTCGGTGTCCTCGAGCAGCGTGTTGGCCGTGGCGTCGCCCACGTCGCGCTTGCGCCGCTCGTACAGCTCGTGGCTGATCTTGTCGCGCAGCGCCTCGTCGACGCGGCTGACCGTGCACAGGAAGTGCGCGTACACGGGCCGGTGGTCCGAGCACCGCAGCGGCGCCGAGTTGTACAGCGTCTGGCGCAGGTTGGCGCCCTTGCGCAGCACGCGGTCCGTCCACGCCGGGATGCGCTGCTTCTCCGACGTGTCGTACTCGTCGCGGCCGACGTCGAAGCGGTACGTCGGCGGGAAGGTGATGCGTGCCTCCGAGTAGTACGGGAACGCCAGGCCGGCCACCATCTGCAGGTTGAGCTGGTCGTTCTCGTACAGCGTCTCCAGGTCGCGCGCCCGCACCAGGTCCAGCGCGCGGTCGCGGCCCAGGCCGATGCGGTAGTTGAAGTCGCCGAACCACAGCACGGCGTCGTGGTCGTCGATGCCGCGGTTGCGCTGGAACCGCAGCCCGTGGTGGATGGTCAGGTAGTCGCGGTTGCGCTCCTCGTAGTTGGCAAAGCCGGCCGCCAGGTGCGCCGTCACGAAGCAGATGGGCGTGCTCGCGTAGTCCAGCCGGATCGCCACCGCGCCCTTGTTGCCGGCCATGCCCGACAGGCCCGTCTTCTTGACGCTGCCCTCGACGTTCTTGATCAGCGCCAGCGACGACGCCTTGACGAACAGGCACAGCGCCGCGCCCACCAGCTGCCCGCTGCGCAGGAGCACGTAGTGCTGCCCGCCCACCGCGTCCGCGTGCCGGTTGAGCGTGTCGCGCACGACAACCTCCCACTCCTGCTTGCGCGTCGGGTCGCTGTTCATGATCTGCTGCGGACTCAGCTCCACGATTTCCTGGAAGCCAATGGCCACGATCTCCGGCAGTTGCTCGGCAGACGTCAGGGGGCCGGTCGGCACCAGCCACGGCGACAGGTCCTCGCCGAGCCCGTCGAGACGTCCGTTGACATTGAATGTGCCGACCCATCTGCGATGTTAGAAAAGGCAACAAAAGGCAACCAAAGGTAACCAAAAAAACAAGCCAAAAAGAAACACACATCTTGATAACCTCGGTTGACGAAAACACCGCCGCCTGCTTGTTCAGCTCGGCCGTGACGTAGTCGCTGATGGGGTCGAACAGCACGACGGGCGCCTGGCCGTACAGGCGCCCGAGCAGCAGGTCGATGGTGTTCTGGCGGCCCTTGTCGGCAAAGTTGTTGATGTACAGCCGCGTGGCCGACTTGCGCGCGTCGGCAATGGCGCCGGCCAGCGACATCTTGCCGTGGCGCGTAAACGACGACTTGAGCGCGCCCGTGCCGGCGTAGATCTTGGACAGCGCGTCGCCGTTGTCGGCCCACAGGTTGGCGTGCCGCAGCCAAAAGTCCGGGCTGGCGCGCTCGTTGTGGTGGTCCAGGAACATCTCCACCGCCATCTGCGAGATGATCGACTGAATCAGGTTCGTGCGGTCCAGGCAGTCCAGGCAGTTGGTGCGGAACACGCCCTCCTGCTGCAGCTCCACGACGAACCGCAGCCGCCCACCGCTGCCGCTGCTGCGACCCTTGCGGCTGCCGCCCGTCGCCGCCGCGTCGTCCACCGCCTTGGCCAGGTAGTAGGCGAAGCCGTCGGCCGAGTCGTCAATGTGCCGCCGGATGTCCTGGGCGGCCTCGTAGCCGGTCGGCCCGCGGGTCTCGGCGTGGAAGTCGTACTCGGTGGCGCGCAGCAGCGCGTTGTCGGCCAGCTGCTGCGTCCGGCCGTTGCTGCTGGTGACCTCGCCCTTGCGGCTCAGCGCGCTGTGCTGCAGGCCGTAGCGGTAGCACGCCGTCAGCTCGGCCTCGCCGGCCTTGGCCTCGCTCAGCAGGTTGATGACGTGCACGGCGCCGTAGTTGGTCTCGAGGTCGGTAAAGTGCTTGTCAAAGGCCGGCTGCGCGCCGTCGGGCGACCGCGTGATCGAGATCTTCTGGTGCCCGGGCAGTAGGCCGGGCGCCTGCTCCCAGAACACGGGCACGGAGCCGCGGACCTGCACGTACGAGAACAGCACGCCGGCCGGGCTCCAGTACACCGTCTCGGTCTCGACAAAGTTGGCCACGTTGCCGTCGTCGTCGATGCCGCGCGCGTTGAAGCGCGTGCCCGCGCGGCGGCACGACAGCCGCGAGATCACCGTCAGGTACGACGGCATGCCCGACCGTGTGGCCGCGCGCAGCGGCGCCATCCCCTGCGGGATCGTCGCCGTCTGGCAAAAGCCACGCACGGCCGATGTCAGAATGCGCGCCGAGTCCAGCACCGCCCGCTCGTGCGGCTGCAGCCGCGAGCGGAACTGCACCAGCGGCTGGATCATAAACGAGTTCCACAGAAACGCCTCGTCGAAATGGTCAATGTCAAACGCCGCCGCATCGGCCGACCGGTCCTGCAGCCGGTTGGTCAGGTCAAAGTCCGTGCTGTAGTAGAAGCTGCGGTTGCCCAGAAGCTTCATCAGCTCCTGGCACGGGTGTTCCACGGGCACATCGCGCCGGCTCAGGCCGCCGCCGCCGCCGCCGCCGCCGCCGCTGCCTTGCGAGTACACCGAGACCGCGTCGGCGTCCGGGTCCCACGGGTCCACGATGGAGTGCACGTCGTCGTACTCGTTGCTGTTGAGACAGAAGAACTGCACCTGCTGGATCATCTCGACCGTCTCGCCCGGCCGCAGCGTGGCTACGCGCAGCGCCTGCGTGATCACGCTGAGGAACACATCGGGGCCCATGGAGATGAGGCCCAGCGTGCCGTAGATGGGCCGTGGCGTCAGCGGCCGGTAGTCCTGCAGCATGCCCTCCACCGTCGGCGTGAACTCGACCATGCACTTGGCCGTCTCGCCGTGGCTGCCGCCGTGGAGGTTCCCGCTGCCGCCGGCCGTGGCGCTGTGGCGGAAGACGAGGGTATGCGTCCGCGAGACGATGGCAATGGCTCGGTGGGGGTAGTCGCGGATCAGGAGCTGGCAGGTCTTGTCGGGGTCGGGCGCCTGCGCGCTCCAGGAGAGCGAGGGGGCGAGGTGGTCCATGGTCCTGGGACAATCACGTCGCTGGGGGGGTGGCAGATGGACGATGGAGAGTTCGGGGCGAGTAGGAGGCTGCGCCGGAGAGCGGCAGCAGGTCGGTGATTCTGCAGATCGGCTGAGCACAGGCGCATCGCATAAAGCTCGTTCAAAAAGGGCAATCGAGGGAGGAAGAGGCAGAAGGGAGGAGTGAGACAATTGTCGAGGCGGTCGAGGAGCGGTCGGTCGGTGGCAGAGGCGCGTGAGGGTGCGTAGAAGGCCAGGAACAGACCGACAACTGTGAGACAGAGTCGCAGACTCAGTCGCAGGCTCAGGCACAAACAGGCACAGGCTAACACGAACAAGAGCAATGTGCGCCGTCGTCCGTCAACTTGGCAAGCCCTGCGCTGGCCCGGATCGTCCAGGCTCTCGGCGGGGCCAATGACGCAGCTGGACGGGGCTGACGCTCGTACTGTATAGACGCACTGTACTTTGCGGCCTCAGGCCAACCGCTGTACCGTGTCCGTTACCCGATGCCGCAATAGGGGTTCGCTACAGGCCTAATCTCGTTGCCCCCGCCAGCAGCCGCTGCATCGTCATCATCTTCCCGCGCCGCCTCAACGCGTCTGAGACCACTGCACCCAGGCAGCAACGGAAAGCCGCCTCACTCCGCCCTCCCATTTCTTGTCCGCCATGTCGCGACGCGCGCCGAACCCCGCCGCGGAGCGGGCCGCGCAGAACCAGCAGACGATCAAGAGTCTGCTGAAGCTCGAGCCCAACAAGATCTGCGCGGACTGCAAGCGCAACAAGCGTGAGTTGATCGGCACCTGCATGTGCTCTCTGTGCGTGTTCTGACAAGCCTGCCTGCCAGATCCTCGATGGGCCAGCTGGAACCTCGGCATTTTCATCTGCATCCGCTGCTCAGGCATTCACCGCGGCATGGGCACGCACATCAGCCGCGTCAAGTCCGTCGACCTGGACACGTGGACCGACGAGCAGCTGCAGAGCATTCTCAGCTGGGGCAACGCACGGGCCAACAAGTACTGGGAGGCCAAGCTGGCGCCCGGGCACGCGCCGTCCGAGGCCAAGATCGAGAACTTCATCCGCACAAAGTACGAGCTCAAGCGCTGGGTCATGGACGGGCCCAAGCCGGACCCGGCCACGCTGGACGTCGAGGGCGACGACGACATGCCGCTGAGCCTCGTCAAGGAGAAGCAGACCCTCGGCCGCCGCGAGTCGCAGCGCAAGGCGTCGGCGGGCACGCCCGGCGCGCCTGCCGCCGCTGCCGCGCCCGCCGCCGCCGCCGCGGCTCCTGCGTTCGACCTGATCGGTGGCGACTTTGCGTCGTCGTCCTCGACCCCGCCGCCCCGCGCCAGCACAGCCGGCCCGGCCGCCGCCCGCGTGCCGGCCAAGGCCCCGGCCGTGCCACCAAAGGCCACCGCGGCAGCCAGCACAAAGGACTCGCTCCTGGGCCTCGACTTTCTGGGTGGGCCGTCTGCTGCACCGGCGCGGCCGTCAAGCACATCGACGACGGCAGGCAGCGGCGCAACGGGCGCTGGCGGGCAGTCCCGGCCGGACCTCAAACAGTCCATCCTCTCCCTCTATGCCACCGCACCGAGGGTGCAACAGCAGCAGCCGGCGCAACCATCCGGCGGCTCCTTCGGTGGCAGCGCTGGCGGTGGTGGCAGCGGCGGACTGGTAGATGCCTTTGGCGGCCTGAGCTTCTCGTCGCAGCCTGCCGCTCCAGCAGCAGCGCCGCCCAAGCCGGTCGACGCGTTCGCGAGCCTCTCCAGTCTGAGCCCGTCGATGGCCAGTCGCTCGCCCGTGTCCACGTCCTCGTCCACGTTTGGCAGCCTTGGCGGCGGCAGCTTCTTTGACGCCAAGCCAGCCGCGGCTGCGACCCATGCTCCGTCGCCGCCTACAAAGCAGTCCGCCCTCGGGGGGTTTGGCGGGCTGAACGCGTTCACCTCATCGCCCTCGCCGCCTGCTGCCAAGCCGGCCGCATCCAGTGCGTTTGGCGACCTGTTTGACTTCTCGTCGTCCTCCCCGGCCCCCGCGGCACCCTCTACCACAGCAGCAGCAGCCCCGGCCGTGCTGCCGACCAGCCCGCCCATCAACTCGGTCTTCAACCTCTCTGCGCCTGCACACAAGCCGGCCGTAACGGCGGCATCTGGCGCGTCTGCGGCACCAGTGCAGTCGCCCTCGAGCTCCATCGCGACTGCTGGCGCCAACCTTTCTAATGCAGATGTTTGGGGCAACGATGCGTGGAGCACGAACAACAACAGCAGCAGCACCAGCAGAGGCGCCGGGTTCTCCTCGGTGGCAGCGCCCGCGGTGACGGCGCCCGCCGCGTCCACGGGGACCAACGACTTTGGCTGGGGCAGTGGCGGTGGCGCCAGCAGCGGCTCCTTTGCCGCGCAGAGCATTGTGCCCGGTGCCGGCGGCGGCTTTGCCCCGGCGCCCAAGGTGGCGGCGGACGAGGAGTTCGGCGGCTGGTCGTCGTCGACGGTGGCGGCGCCAACGGGGAACGGCGGTGCCAAGCCGGGCGGCTTCGGGGCAAACGAAGACCTCTTCTCGAACGTGTGGGGTTGAAGAGGGTAGAGGCAGCGGTTGTGGCGAGGGCCACAGAGAGAAGGGGGGGTTGCTGTCGTTTCTGTTATGTTCTTTGTTTGTGCGGTGTTCTGTTCTTGCATAGACTTGCATGAAAAAAACGAACGTTTTACGGAGTCAAGGACAGAAGACAATGACAGCGAGATCGGGTATGGAGACCAAAGTCTTCGTTCGCATTCAAGACAATGAAACATGGTATGGTACAAAGAAACCCAGCATAAACGAAGAAGCCGCCAGGGCGCCTCAGAAAAGAGGAAAAAAAAGACGCAGGCTGCGGAAGAACGCGGCGCCCTGGCAAGCACGAGAAATAAACAAATAATCCAACCGGGATGGTAGCAGACCCATCCGTCCCTAAATAACGCCATGTGCTATGCCAGAAGGTTGTGTGTTTGGTGTTGTCGTAGGGGTATAAATGTCGCGCGAGTCGTGAAAACGGCGGGCTGGCCGAGAGAGGCCGCCCCTATTCCCACGCTTTTCGCCTCTTTAAAATATCAGCTTCGCCGCGTAGTACAGGAAGATGACAAAGCCCGCCAGGATGCCCGCCAGCTTCAGCACCGCGACCTTGTTGCCAGACGCGGCCATGCGCGTCAGGCGGCCGGCCGAGCCCTTGAGCTGCGTCGACATGCTGGAGAAGGTGTCGGACGTCGAGTCGATCACGTCCTGGGCGCGGGCGTTGTCGTAGATGTCGACGGTGACGCCGCGCAGGGCCGTGACCTTGGCCGAGAGCTCATCGAGCCGGGAGTTGTTCTGGCGCTCGCGCTCGTAGGCTTCCGACATGATGGGCAGACGAGGAGAGAAGGACGGCGGACGAAGCGCAAACGGGGTTCAGGTCGGGATCGACAGCGAGAGACTCGAGCAGACTGTGTTGGTGGCGCTGGGAGCCGATCGGAGAGCAGGGGCAGAGAAACGGCGCGGAGACGCGAATAGGAGGTCAGAGGTGGTGGACGAAGTCGATGATGAAACGAACGGCTCGGCTCTCGACTCCTCTTGGCGGACGGTGGCTGGAGAGGTTGCACCGCCACAGGGCCCCGACCGGTCTTAAAGATAAGCGGGGCAGAAAGTCGCCACTCAATCACGTGCAGCGTTTTTTGTGCACAGCCCCGCCGTGGGTTCCGTCCTACGAAGTAGGTAGAAGGAGAAGGAACAACGGGGACGGAAGAAACGGAACATACGCAGCAGCACGAGACCGCTCACACCTGGCCCGACAACAACCCTGCCTCGCCTTCTATCAGCCAAGTCCGTCGACTCCGGCGACGATCAGGACACCGAATCTTTCCAGCACGGCCGCGCCGACGCAAGGCCGAAAGCCCGCTTGTGACCGCCTTGAGCAGCATTTATACTGTTCGCCCTCTCTCGGATCCGAGCCTCCGTCTTCTGGTTTTCTTTCTTCCCTTTTTCTCCTGTTTTGCTTCTTCCTCCGTCATCTCTTCCGTCCTTTCTCCTCTATCCATCCGCTCTCCGAGTTTTTCTTCTCCCCGCTACGGTAGCCTAGCCCCGAGGCTGGACGTTCACCAAGCTCCCCACAGCGCCACGCCAACCACCTCAAATTGCGAGGATTCTGACTGTTGCATCACCCTCCTCCCATCTTCACAAAACCACACCCCGACGTCGCCTGCTACGTCAATCCTAGCCTCTACCACCCTGAGCGAGCCCTCCGTCCATCACCATGGGCCTCCACAACCCTCTTCCGTCGTCTATGGCGTGTGAGTGGTTTTTCCTTTTCCGGTTGCCTGTCGTCATTCGTGTCCTGTGCTGACAGCTCCAGCGGAATGCAGGAAGTGCGGCAAGATCCTCGCCTCTTTCATCGACCCGCGTCAAGCCTTTAGCCCCGAGAAAATCATCCCGCCCTCTGTCCTGTCCAATGCAAAGGTACGATCCTGTTCCTGTGCTACTGTTTTGCGTTGCCGCGTGTTCTCTTCTTGGCACGTCCGCTTACCCGCCCGGTTTAGGGTCTTGCTATTCTCACCGTCATCAAAGCCGGTTTCCTCGGCTCTGCCCGCTTTGGCAGCGGTCTCGTTATTGCGCGCCTGCCCGATGGCAGCTGGAGTGCTCCGAGTGCCATTGCCACCGGCGGTGCTGGCTTCGGCGGCCAGATCGGCCTCGAGCTGACCGATTTCGTCTTCATCCTCAACGATGCAAGCGCCGTCCGGACATTCTCCCAGGCCGGTTCTCTTACCCTCGGCGGCAACGTGTCCATTGCCGCCGGCCCCGTCGGCCGGAACGCCGAGGCTGCTGGCGCTGCCAGTCTGAAGGGCGTTGCCGCCGTCTTCAGTTACTCCAAGACCCGCGGTCTCTTTGCCGGCGTCTCGCTGGAAGGCTCGGCCATCCTCGAGCGCAAAGACGCCAACACCGCGCTGTATGGCCGTCCTGTCAGTGCTGCGGCACTGCTCACCGGCGCCGAGCGCCCACCACCGCAGGCAGCACCCCTGCTCAACATCCTCAACTCGCGCATTTTCAACGTGGGGCGCGGCGGCGGCGACGACTTCTACAATGATATCCCTGCCTACGACGACCAGAGCGACACCAGCAGCCGGCGGGGTAGCAGTTGGCGGGGTAACGGTTATGGCGACGACCAGGTGCGCGACAGTGGTTACGGAAGCCCGTCGTGGGATCGCGACCGGGACCGCCGCGACTACGACCGCGACGACGGATATGGCCGCGGACCCCGGCGGGCGGCGACAACGTCGTGGCGGGACGACGTGTACGACGACCCAGGACAGCGGCCGTACGGCGGTTCGCGGTCCAACACGTTCAACGACTCGGGCTCCCGCTGGTCGGACAACAACGGCGGCCCGGGGCGGCCGACCGCGCCCAAGCCAAACTTTGCCAGCAAGCAGGCAATGCTCAAGAAGAACGAGGCTGTGGCCCTGTTCACCTTTGAGGGGGACCAGCCGGGCGATCTGCCCTTCAAGAAGGGCGACATCATTACGGTGCTGAAGAAGACTGACAGCGACAACGACTGGTGGTACGTTTTTCACGTTCTTGCTGAGCAGAGACAGCTTGTGTTGAGAAATTTACTAACTCCAAAACAGGACCGGTATGGTTGGCACCAAGCACGGTATATTCCCGAGCAACTATGTCAAGATGAAGGAGTAGGGATAGCAGAAGTTCAACGGGGCAGGTTAGGAAGGAGAGTTGTGAGGAGAGTTCGCCCATGACAAAGTGTGTTGGAAATGGGCGGGAACCTTGTTTCTGTCTTCTTATGTTTTGTTTTGTTTTCGATATCCTCGCAGAAGTGCTGGGAAGAAAAGGGGGTGTTTTGCTGGGCAATTCGAGTTTTTTTCTCTATTTTTCTGTCTCTTTGGCTATGTTCTGTGGCTTGTTTGCAATCGGTTACCATCTCTGTCTACCCGTCTTTTGTTTGTGTCGTTGTTGGTTCTGGTTTATGAATCTGAAAGGCCGTTTTCTCTGATGCTTCCAGGCCCCCCCTGCCATCGTCAGCTACCGCTGTTTCCCCCAGCATAGTTGGCACTCGGGTCGTTTGTGATGGCCACCAGCGCCTGGTCCACCACGGCCCCCGGCGGCGCATACCCGCCCAGGCTGGTCACGGCGGCAGCCACGCTGTACCAGAAGGCGCACGCGGCCTTGCCCGCCTGCGCATCGCGGACCGTGCTGAACCCGCCGTCGCCCACGTTGAGCACGCCCGCAATCTGCTCGCTGCCCGAGTCCGGGTGGTTCCACGCAATGGTGGGCGCCAGCCACGACGACGCCCGCTCCGTGTTGGGGTCGCCCGTGGCCGCAAACGACGCAAAGTAGCCCTGCATGCCGATGCCCAGAGCACGCACCAGCAGGCCGGCCGCCGGCACAAAGAGCGCAACCAGGCCCTCGAGCCAGCTGTTGCTGCTGCCCAGGCTCGTGTCGAAAAATGTCGGCACCAGGTCCGTGCCGTGCCAGCCGGGCGTCACCGCATACTGCATGTTCCACACGCGGGCGTCGCCGACAGACTCGGTTATGTGGCGCACATGGCACGTGAAGCAGCTGTCACGCAGGAACGCCTCGACGCGGTCCGACTCCGTCTCATACGGGCTGTCTTGCTGGGCCACGGGCGGGTAGAAAGCCAGGATTTGCTCATTGATGCTCGTTCCATCGCCGTCGGATGCAGCGCCCGTCGCCGTGTAATTGGGAAAGATGGCCTCAAGAAACCCGGAAAACGCAGCGTCCGTGCCGAGGGTGCCGCTCACAAAGAGCGTTGCCTCGTCAGAGCAGTGCGACAGGACCAACGCCTCGACCGTGCCGGAGCCGCTGTTCGCTCCCGCCACCGTGTGGTGGCCCGTGGCCAGCTCTAGTACAGGCAACTGCCGCACGTATGTGCCGTCGGCCGCAGGGCCTACGGCAAACGAACCCTCCGGCACCGTGTCCATCAGAGCAGCGTTGGCGGTGACAAGTGTGGCTGCGTCCGCTGCTCGGATGCAGGAAAGGGCGGACGCATTGGCTTCGCTTCGTCCGCTGGTCCCTCCGCAGCCGGCCAGCTCAACAAAGGTCTGGAAAGCAGTCTCGAGACGCCCGGCGCGGTCCCACATCCACTGGTAGGCAGGCGATTGCAGGATGGCGCGGCGGAACAGAGGGGCCAGCGTTCCACCCGCGGCGGTCAGATGGTGCATCAGCGAGCCGGCACCCGCAGATTCTCCCATCGCCGTGACCTGGTCGGGGTCCCCGCCGACAAGGGCAATGTGATCCTGCACCCACTGCAGGGCAGCACGCTGGTCCCAGAGTCCGGCATTGGGCAGCCCGTCCCGCTCCATGGTGGTGCCAGCGAGGAACCCGTAGGCACCGAGACGGTAGTTTGGTGCGACAAATATGAGGCCACCACCGGACTGGTGGATGAGCGCAGAGCCATCGTAAAATGGCAGCTCTGGCTGGAGGGCGTCCTTGCTGCCCATGATGTAGCCGCCGCCAAAGATCCACACAACAACCGGCAGCTTGGCCAGTGATGAGGTGGACGAGGATGAAAGGGCCGCTCGCAGGGCTTTTCCGGGAACATAAAGGTCGAGGAAGAGGCAGTCCTCGTCACCGGTATTAAAAAGAGGAATAGGGATGCCAGAAAGACTGTGATAGTTAGGGAAGGGAACGGGATAAACAAAAGGGGGCGGTGATAAACAAGCCACTTACAACTGGTTGACTGAAGCACCGACCGGCGAGTCGTTTCCGGAGCCGACGATATTGAGGCCCTTCATCGATGCCTGGACACAGGAGGGACCGTAGCTCCCGTCCTGCAGCGTCGTGTTGACCGGTGGCGGTGCCGGCTTGGCCCACCGGAGATCGCCAACCGGGGGAGCTGCATATCGGATATTTTTGAATGTATATCTTTGGTAGAGACATCAGTTAGACACATGCTGAAAAAATCAAATATAACACCTCGCTCATACATATCCTCGACCGCATTATAGCTTGTCGCCTGATACGACGCATAAGGTAGCTTCAGGATCGGTAGCGGCGCTGACCGTGGCTCGTTTGGTAGAGGCGATGCTCTCACCAAAGGAAACCAGACAGCAATGAGGCATAGGAACAGAAAAACAACGCCGCCAGGACGGTAAAACGAGCCCAAGGGCACCATCATAAAGAGGTGTTTGAAAATGCAGTGAAGAAGTACAGGAGCAACAGGATAAACAAGCCATAGAAATTTTAGAGTTTGACAAAGAAGAATATCGGCAGACTTAAACAGGCCGAACGAGCCGCACAACTAGGGGGTGTCTGGAGGGCGTCTCGACGAGGCGGGCTTGATTGACCGACCCATCATAGCCCGCAGGATCATCTCGAACTGGCCTTGTGTGAATTTTCTCGTCAAATAGTACGCCCATATTCCAGACCCTGGCTCGTTGTCTGAATCTGGTACACACCGTCTTAGCTGTGTGATAGCGAGGACAAGCATCAACAAATCAGGAGCCGTAGCCGCTGCTTTCTGATTTCTCGTCTTTTAACTCGCACGCTTCGTAGTGCGTCAGGGGTCAGGTCAATTTCTAGGCGCGCCAAACAGAAAGCCAATCCAATTGAATTCGCCAGTTTTGTCGCGGGCCTTGAGACTTGTATTATCATATTGTTCCATTTGTAGATGCCGTGTGTTGTGCTCGCAATCTGGTTCCGTTTGTTTGTGAAGTCATCTGCCTTCTCCCCTTCCTCCGTCTATCACTGGCAATATATCGTAGCCTGTTCTCCGCAGAGTTCTCTGAATCTCGTTTTGAAAGCCAGCGCATAGTATGCGGTCAGGCGTGCCTGTCCTTCAAGGTCGTTCTCAAGGCCAAGGCCTTCGGCCGCACCTATGCACTCTTGGACCAAACTATCTTTCAGCTCCGACAGCTTTTGAAATAGGTCCATTCCGGCATGCAGCGCGATTTCGGGCTCCACATATGGTCTTTCTGTCTGGATCTCTCGCTCAACTGCAGGCTCGCCCTGCACCGGCCTTGCCTTGGCGACGCCGTCTTGAGTTTCGTTGTAGCGGCAGGGTGGAGGCTGTCTTCCCTGCTCTTCGTTGCCTTGTCTCCTGTCAGATGGTACAGCGATTTTCAATGAAACGTCCGGAAATGTTATACCTTCTACCTGACTGGGAGTCCGCGACATGTGCCGGACGATAGCAGGGGGTAACTCTCGCCTTGGAGGTGGCTCTTTGATCCCTGCCGTCAGCGTTGAGCTGCCCTCGCCTAAAAGGGTTTGGCTTTGTGTATCCTGTGATGCACGGTGTCCTTTAAAACGACTAGGAGACTGGCTCTGAGACATGGAGGCCCGGCGCTGCGTGACGGACGCCCAAGCGGATCCGGAAGACTCCGTTGAGGATGGTTCTCTCCGAAGTGGACCGGCAACGGGTCCACCGAGTCCGTTGTTCGCTATTGATCGCTCCCGTCGATATGTCCTGCCACTTCCGTCGAGGTGAAATGGACTCGGGGAATAGGGTCTCTTTGCTGGAACAGAAGGCGTAGAGTAGCCGTAAGCAGACACTGGAACGGCCATAGAGTCGTGCATTGGCTGGTAGGATTGGGCTTGGAAGGCTGTTCCTGGCTCCCCCGATCCTGGTGGGGGTAAGACGGGGAAGTGAGTGACAGGAGCTGTTCCTCCTCGGTCTTGCTGGGACAGTGAAAGTGGCGCCATTGGCACCAGGTACACAGCCCCGGTCGGCGGCATGGACTGCGGGTGTTGCTGCGCTACAGGAAGGGACAGCGTCCGGCTGGTAGGTACTCTGGTTTTCGGAGGCTTCACTTGTGATGTGCATCGAAGTCCGAGCCGTAGGAAGGCCTGCGACGCGGCTTTCAGGTCGCCTAGGCTGTAGAAGCACAGCTTGAGAAAACAGTTCTTAGTCTGAGTCGTGTTAGCTGCTGAATAAAAACTGGAAAGCTTACCACTCCCCACGCCCCATACTGACCTGTGACCCAGTGTGCGATTGTGACTGTGAGCGAACAAGTTCCCTACCGGCGGTCTTGGATGTCCCGCTTGGGTCGTCGTAGAGCAATGTTGCCCGTGTCGGCGGCACCAGGCGGATTTCGTGACTGGACGAGAGTAGCATGCTGATGTCTATGGTTTTCTGGCTCAAAGGTTAAAAATAGAGGGAAAATAAGAAGTACTGGCAAAAAAAAAAAAGACGCACAAGCACTGTCGTTCCCTCCACGACACGAAGACAGTAGGCAACCTGGTCGCTGCCATTCGAGGATGTAGCCGGCGGCGCTGCCTTTGCCGTGGTCTTCGATCTTGTCAGCCTGGACGTCTTGGATGGCGACGGCGTAGTCAAGTTAGGAAGAGGTGTTGCTATTGACGACATCTTGACAAGCGAAAGCGTCAGCACTTGTCCGTTTTGTCTTGTGACGGTTCCCTGCTCCGTGATGGCCTCCTGGAGGTCCCACGATCCGTCGGCCATGGTAGCTGCGACGTATGAAAGACAAGCTCAACCGGGAGAGACAAATTTGTAAGAGCAGAGAAGAGGACAGAAATGGAAAAGAAAGAAAGGAGAAATAAGAGAAATAGGACAGATCATGTCTTCCTCGCTCGCGGAAGGCACGATGCACACTGAAAACAGAACATGGAAAGAGCACAGCCAGCCCTGGCACACAAGCAGCTCAACTCATAGCCCGCCCATTTCTTTGACCTCTACAAGAATCTATCAGCTCAGGACACGAAGTAAATAGTGCTCTCCGTCTTGGCCGGGTCGCTGCCGTGCATCGCCGCACTTACACGCATAACGGCCCTTCGCCCACACGCTCCTCTGATTGGCTGGCGGGTTTCACCTGCGCACGGGCCACATTCCGAAAGAAAATTGGCCCCTTCGCGCTCTAGCGTTGCTACGCGGTTCATTTCTCTGCATCCCTTTCGCAGCCTTCGCATCACCATTGACGGCGCCGCGATCCAGAGCTGCCATCGCGCCTCGCGTCCCACGCATCGACACCCTGCTTCTGCACGTCCACCAACGCGCAAGCGGACACTCTTGCGCGCATCTGCACAGCCTGCAGTCTTCCGCGGCCATTTTGGCCTCTGCTTGGCCTCGCCCTTTGCCAACGCCCTCGACCACGTCGACGAATTTGCCGAGCGCGCGCGCCCTCCTGCGACCTCTCTCCACCATGGCGCCCCAGCCGGCACACACCATCGACCGCACGCCCGAGTACGCCGAGTTTATCGCTAACCTGCGCGACTACCATGCGCGGCGTGGCACGCACTTTGAGCCCGAGCCCAAGGTTGGCCAGACGGCCGTCGACCTGCTCAAGCTGTTCAAGCTGATCGTCAGCAATGGCGGCTACGACAAGGTCAGCGAGGAGAAGCTGGCCTGGCGCAACATGGTCAACACCCTGGAGCTGTACTCCAACAACGAGGCCTCGGCGGCATACAGCCTCAAGCTTGCCTACTATAAAAACCTGGCCGCCTACGAGATCACCACCATCCACAAGCAGGAACCGCCGCCACCAGAGATCCTCGAGCATATCTCCGCCAAGGGTGGCGGCCTGCTGACGCGCACGCTCGAAAACTTTGGCGGCCATCGCGGGCTCGGCTTCGGCCGGCCGTCGGGCGGCGGCAGCAGCGGCGGCGGCGGATCCTTCGACACGCCCCATCACTCCGGCGACGACATGGGCACCCCCACACGCGACCACGACGGCACCCCGCTGAGCGGACGAGCCTCGCGTGGTCTGCGCGAGGCGCCGCCCCAGCGCGTCATCTTCCAGCCCGACACCGGCTCCTCGCGCCAGGCCCGCCAGGCGTCCGCTAACATCGGCGCTGGCACGCCCACGCACCCGGGCCAGCTCATGCACCATGCGGGCACCGGGACGCCACAAGGCTTCGCCGGCCGCCTGCCGCACCAGCAGTACGACTACTATCCTCCGAACCAAGTGCCCCAGCCGATGCACATGCCCATGCCGCTGCCACCCCAGCGCGGCGCGTCGATGCTCTACAATCCGCCCGGCTCGGACGTGTTCTCGTCTGCCGTGCAGAAGTACGAGTCGCGCGGGCCCGTCCCCATCTTTCTCCAGCCCGTTGAGGCCCCCGCGACCGTGCCCGCAAAATACGTGCAGCAACAGCGTTTGCAGCGCCTCGAGGCATCGGGCGTGTCACTAAGCCGGTTTGCAACGCGCCCGCCCGTGCCGCCCGGAAACGAGGGCCCCAACATCTATGTGCGGTGTCTCAGTGCTCTGCGCTCTGGCATCGCGGCTGAAGAGGCATTTGCGCTGAGTCACCTGGTTAAGATCTCATATGAACGCGGCGATAAGTACAAGTTTGAATCCTTCCCGGGTCTCGCGGAAGGCTTGCTGGAGAAGGCGCTGCAGGTGGGCAGCCTGTTTTACCACGACATCCAATGGACCATATCCTACGACCCGGAAAGCAGCAGCGGTGGCAGCAGTCTCGAAGCTGCTGGCTCGGCCTCGATGGCGGCGCTCGGTGAACTGGATGGCGTGAACGGCACACCAGACATTCTCGAGCGCATCGCGCAGTTGCGGCCACGGGAGGACACGCTGGACGGCATCCAGACGGAGGCGTTTTCGGACCAGCTGGTGCTCGTGACGGAGGCGGCGCTGACGCTGCGAAACATGGCGACGCTGCAGGAGAACGCATACTACCTGTCGGACATGCCGGCGTGCCGCGACTTTCTGTGCATTGTGCTGAGCCTGCCGCCGCGCGACACGGTCGTGGAACTGAAGCACTGCGCCCTGGACATTGCCGAGCAGCTGACGCCCTACCTGACGCTGGGCGACGACGACCCGCTGTACCAGACACTGCTGGGGCAGCTGGCATCGGCCGACCGCGGAACCGTACTGACGTCGCTGCGGGCATTGGGACGCATCTCGATGAACCTGGCGCAGACGAACCGGCTGGGCCGCGTACCGGCGAGCGTGCTTCAGCATATTGCGCAGTGGCTGCTCCTCAACGACGACGAGCTGATGGATGCGTGCCTGGACTTTCTGTACCAGTACACGGCGGTGGCGGCCAACGTGGAGCGGCTGCTACAGGCGGTGCGCACAGAGCACCTGGTGCGGCACCTGGTGCGGCTGCTGTCACACGGGGCGCGCCGCGGCTATAAGGAGCTGGTGCTGGTGCCAGAGCGCAAGCAGCCGGCAACGGAGACGGTGCTGGCGGTGCCGGCGGACCTGCTGGCGCGGCTGGTGGCAACAGACGAGCCCGAGCGCTGCTACACGTGGCTGCGATGCTTCTTTGAAGAGGACCCGGACGCGTCCATCACGCAGATTGCCATCTGGCAAGCGTACCAGTCGTCCTTTTTGCAGCCGGTGCAGCAATGCGGGCGCACCATGCTGGGCGCGGCCGAGTTCATCCGCAACGTGACGCACGTCTTCCACGCAGCGGGCGCGCAGATCCAGAAAGAACAGACGCCGCAGGGCGCGGTGGTGCAGAAGTTCATCATCAAAGGTATTCGGCCCCGCGTGCGGCCCATCAGCCCCCCCGAAGGCGACAGCAGCAGCAGCAGCAGCGGCAGCGGCAGCAGTGGCAGCAGCCTCAGCACCTGGCGCGAGTACTTCCCGTGCGCCTGGCGGGTGCCGTCTTCGCAGCAAGACGCGCCAGAACAGCCAGGCGCAGCACCGCCCAAGACGCAAAAGACGCAGCCGTGCGGCGTCTTCTTCGGGACCGCCGAGACGCTGTACGCGCACATCCTGGCGCGCCACGTGGGCGAGACGCCCGACGGCGACGGCAAGGTGGCCAACAAGACGCGCGACTGCCGCTGCCTGTGGGCGGACTGCCGGCGGTATCCGCGGGCGACCAGCATGCCGCTGGCCGACTTTATGCAGCACGTCAAGACACACGCCGTCGAGGCCGAGCAGGACAGCAACCGGGCGCGGCGCGAGCACCTGCGGCAGCAGCAGCTGCAGATGGCGCCGTCGTCGCCCGTGGCCACGGCCAGCCACCACCGCCAGCGCAGTAGCGTCAGCAACGGCGACCTGGCAGCCCTGGTCGGCGGGGGCAACGGCGGCGGTGGCGGCGGCGGTGGCGGCACGCCCGGGTCCGGGTCCGGGTCCGGAACCGGGTCGGCCGCGTCGGCGACAGCGGCAGCATCGCAGACGCCCGGGTCGGCCGCCGGGGGCAGCGCGTCGGCAGGCGCGTCGGCGCCCAGCAGCAAGCGGCCGCGGCGGTCGTACGTGGTGCCGGCGCAGACGATCAGCGTGGCGGTCGAGGAGACGGCGACGATGCGCGACGAGCGCAACCCGAACCTGCCGCCGCAGGCCGCGGGCATCCCGCTGAGCGCGGTGCTGGTGCTGCGCAACATTGCGCGGAACGCGGCCAAGGCGCCGCTGCCGACGGCGGGCGGCGACGGCGAGGCGAAGACGGCCGCGTCGTCGTCGTCGCCACGACCAGAAGACAGACACGACGGCGACGACAGGGAAAACGGCGCGGCCGCGGGCGGCGCCGACGGGTGGAACGAGCGGCTGTTCCGGCCGCTGCTGCCGCGGCTGTACGAGATCATGACGGAGAACCGCGCGCTGGCGGCGTACATTGCGTCGCTGCTCCAGCTCATCGGCGAGGAACAGTAAAAACGGGCTCGGGGACGAGGAACGGGACACTACGGGAATGCCCCAAGAGGGAGACACGCGCGTCATGTTCTGCTTTGCCGCTTTTGGCCTATTTTGTATTTCTATGTTTTGCCATTGGCAGTCTTCTGCTCTCGCTTCATGTTTCGTTGATAAATTTCATGGGAAGGCTTTGTGGACATGCAGACTCGGTCTTCGGTGCAGCGTCGTCCGCGGCGAGCGGGACCGTTGAATTTTTTAAACTTTTCTAAGCTCTTTTTTTAGGAATTTACACAACCTAAAAACCATCGTGAGAGCGGCCTGCTGCCAAGCGCGGACCCGCGTGCCGGGAGGGCCCGTGTACAGGAGCTACGAACCCGTTTCTTCTAGAAGAATGCGTGCTTCGCTTCCTTGGAATTTGGTGGTGGCGAGGTGTCGTAGTGGCGAAAAAAAAGCGAGATCCGGGGTGAGAGAATTCTTGGACACGGTCCAGTAAGATACGAAGAACCCAATTGCATCGCAGAAGGACATGGTGTGATGCGAGGAAGAAAACAGGAGAACTGCGAAGAAAATGGGGATGCATGGGAGGAGGTCGACAGGGGGGGGCAGACACCCCCCCCGGAGAAGAAAGAGAAAAAAAGACTCGCCGTTCTCGGTCAAATCTGGCGACTTGGTCAGGCGATGCTGTAGCTCATTTGCCGTTTTGTGGCCCCCCAGGGTCTCGTGGTCCTTTCTGTGCATGCCCAGACAGAGCAGATAAAGACCGCATGTCTTTGCGTCGTCGGCCACCCCCGTGTTGACCTAGATTAGAATACGAGTAGAAAGACCTCGTATGCGCCATGGGGAATATACTCGTGAGTCAAATCAAATATACGGAGTACAGCGGGGTGCCGTTGCTCTCGCTCTCGCTCTCCGCAAGCGCTCTCCGGCATACGGAGCTGGTCAAAGGCTATCACGTAGCGACACGGATGGAGTGAACTGAACAAGCGGACCGGCACCGACCAGCGGACTGGGACCGTTCGTTCTGGCCGCGCCAGCGAACCCCCACTTGCGCGAGCTCTTCCATGACGCTTTGATAAGGCTGGCGCACCAATGGAAAGCGGTGGACGTGTGCTCTGCAAAGCATGGCACAAGGGACGTTTGTTCGGAGGCAAGATGCCGTGGGTAAGGAAGGAAGGACATGCTGTGGCCGGCCGATCCCTGCACGCACGCAGCACAGGAAGGGTAGCACGCTCCGACCGTCTGCCGTTCTCGCTCCTGCTCTTCGTCGTCAGCCGCAACACAGATATCTGGCAGGCACACCGGTGCCGGCGGCTCGAGTGTGGAGAGCACAAGAAGTGTTTCAAGCATGCTCTGGCCGGCGTACGGAGTACGTGTCCCCCGTCCCGCTGGACTGGCCCAGGCCTGTCCTCCTGTCTATCAGGCTCAGTAATGCCAACGGCGACAGCGCCAACAATAGGCGGATTTCCGGCGGCGACAAATAAAAATAGCACATACCAGTGCTCTAGCGCAGGCCCCCGTCTGCTTCCAGGGGCGTGTTCGCAACGCCCCTCCATAAAGCAACACGTCGTCCACGTCCGCTCGTCTGCGGCGTTGCACACACCGCCAGTTCCAGAAGGTGAGATGTTTTGTAGCGCCGCGGGGAAGAGCCCCGGATGGCCGTCGAGAGCTCCCCTTGGCCAGTCTTGTTCCTTGATATTACCTTATGGAATCGGCTGGCACGACGCACAGCCCGTCCGGAAAGCTTTTGTGGGCACCCAAGACAGTAGCGAGCTGGCCAACGGCTGCGTGAAAACGATGCCGTGCTCACCGGCAGGCAGGCTGCTCGTCCATCTGTGCAGGGGCGGAAGGAAGGCTTGCTTACTCCGTACTTCCATGTGCTGGTGGTTGCGGGGCCATGGACATCGGTGTGCAAGATGCACGCTGGACATGCAACGCCGGGGAGATTGGCCTGCAGGGCGTGGGTGGCCATCCCTCGTCGCCAAGGCAAGTCGATCCTCGTACTTTGTGAAGATGCATGCGCACCCACCTGCACCCCGTACCCCGTGTTGGACGCTGCATCAATTTCCTCCTCACACATGACCCCGATATGCAGGGAGCGTGAAATTGCGGGCAACCGTGCTTCGCCCTGGACGGGGGACACCGCCAGAACGCTATGCGGGCCGGGCGTTTGCCTATTGAGCCCGACCTGGCGTGTAAGACACGAACACCTAGCCGTCTGTGTACGGAGCATGGGCGTGTTCGCTGTCAACTCGGCAACGTGGCCGTCGGACAGTTCGGTTAGGCCAGGCCGTGGCTTGGTGTCCGCGGCAGCAGGCGGAAAGCCTGTCGTATGGGGGGATACAGGGCGAGGCAACGGGAGTACCGAAATGGTTGCTGAAGCCGGTCCCTGTGGCTGTCCCCATCCCACCCACCCTCAACAAAGCGGTGAAGGGAAAGCTCTGCGATCCGCGTGCGCCGTGGGCGATGTGGGTGCTACGGATGCTGCGGCTGCTCAAATGTTAGAAACACCCCAACTGCAGAGTCGCAGGCCACAACAGCATCACCGTGTCCCCCCACACCGTCGCAAGGACTTGCCAGACAGACCACCCTGTGTATCGGTATACATGCCGCGTACCAGGAGATGAGACGCGCGCCCCGTGCCCAGTAGAGTCCAGTAGGTCCGATTCTCGGGACTGCACCACGTCCGGAGCCGCTCAATAGGACGATCAAGACTATCGTAGCAGAAGCGTTTGCGCTTTGTGTGACAGAAGTGAAGAAAGGGGGAAAGGCGAGATTGCGGAAGCAAACGAAAAAGACCACCTGTGCCTTCTGGCGGCCGCTCTTTCCCTAACGTGCTCGCCCCAGCATCGTTCTTTCCCTGTGAGGCTTGCTCGGCTGCCACGGCGATCGTGCCTTCCTCTCTGGTACTGGTGCCCTCCTCCCAGCTTCCCTTTGTTTCTACGCCCGTTCTATTTTCTCTCCCTCCTTCTCTTCTTTTCTTCCACCCAGTTTCTCCCAGGTTCCAGCTCTTCTCTCTCTCAGAAACAAGCCGTCTCGTTCAGGTTCCTCACACCACACACCAGCGTCTTGTTCTCTCGAAACCAGAGCACTCCAATCCCACTTTGTCGCAGGTAAGTCCCAGAATCCTCGCAAACGACCGCTCGCGCCCACCGCCTCAGACGCTTCCAGACTGAAAGCTTATAGAAACTGGCTCCATCCGCTAACCGATAGTGGTCACAGCGTCTGTATCCCCTGTAAGATCAGCCACGGCCAGGCCTAGGTGTCTACACCCCCCCTCCCCCCGCGTCGCTAAGACCACCTCCCTCCACTGTGTTTTGACGCCCCCTCCCTCGCCAAGAGCACCATACCCCCCCAGCTTCCAGCGCCCGGACCTGACTGACCCCCAACATTTCCTTCCCACGCAGATCTGTGTTCGCTGCTCCCACACTACGGAGTGCGGCGTGAAACTCATCCCGCTGCAGCGCAGATTTTTCTGGACTCTGCCCTGCTCCCAACTTGCCACTGCGCGCGTGTTGGTCTCTCCGGCTAGCCTCGCGTCGCCCGAATCCCCAGTCTTTTTTCCTGGCTGGGCCTTACAACCTGCTGCTGCTATATAAACCACACCCAACAGCTCTGTCTCAGCTCTTCCTCGATTCTTGCTCTGCCCCTTCATCATCTCTTGATTCAAAGCCGTTTTGTTGTCGCTATTGAGGTACTCGAGGTGTCTATTATCACCTCCCTCTATTCGTCTCTTCACTTACACAAACACCTTCGCTTCGGCCCTATAGTTTAGCTTCTTTCCTCACCTCCTTCACTTACACCTACCTTCAAAATGAGTCACCTTGCTGCCCGCTCGCTCAAGAGCTCGGTGCGCCTTGCCACCAAGGCCCCCCTGGTCCGCTCTGCCATGGCCAAACCCGCCATTTACCGCATGCCTCTTCAGGCGCGTGCCCTGACCACCGGCTCGCCCACGCTGCGGAAGACTGAGGTCATCAAGGAGACAGAAGTCCCCGTCTCCATCTATACCCCCGACGGCAAGGGCGCTGCCACTGGCACCATCCCTGTCACTTCGCAGGCGGCAACGCCTGCGCCTGTCGAGGAAGTCGAGAACGACGAGGTCGTTCCCCTGGAGCCCAAAGTCTACAAGGCGATGTCGCCAACCATGAAGAGCCTGTCGGTCATGGGCAAGGTGATCATTGTCACTGGGTACGTCTGCTACGGAACAAACTACAACGCATAGGACAGACAAAAGCTAACAGCCATTAGTGGTGCGCGCGGTCTCGGAAACTACATGGCACGCGCTTGCGTGGAGGCGGGCGCCAAGGCGGTGGTTATCTTCGATGCCAACCAGGAGCTCGGCGACGAAGCGGCTGAAGAGCTGCACCGCAAGTCGGGCATTGACGTGTCGTTCTTCAAGGTGGACGTGCGTGACGGTAACGCTATCAACGCGGCGGTTGAGCGCGTCGTTGAGCTGTACGGCGCCCCCGATGTCCTGGTCAACTCGGCCGGCATTGCCGACTCCAACATCAAGGCTGAGACCTACGACCCTGCCATGTTCCGTCGTCTCATCGACATCAACCTGACGGGTTCCTTCCTGATGGCCCAGTCCGTCGGCCGCGCCATGATGGCCGCCGGCAAGCCTGGCTCCATCATCCTGGTGGCCTCCATGTCTGGCTCCATTGTCAACTACCCGCAGGAGCAGTGCTGCTACAACTCCTCCAAGGCCGGTGTCATCATGCTCGGCAAGTCGCTTGCTGCCGAGTGGGCCAAGCACAACATCCGTGTGAACTGCATCTCGCCGGGTTACATGGACACGGCGCTCAACAAAGTCCCCGCGCTCGACGCCCAGAAGCAGATCTGGCGCGGCCTGACGCCGCAGGCCCGCCTTGGCAACCCCGATGATCTGAACGGCCTTTGCGTCTTCTTGGCATCGGACTCGAGCTCGTTTGTGACCGGTGCCAACATCCTGATTGACGGCGGCTACACGCTGTACTAAACAAAAGGGGACGACACGTTTTTGATGATACCCACGACTTCTGGTCTTAATCGGCCTAGACGGAGCGGACGACGGCTGGCAGCTCGGCCTACTATTTCAGCTGAAATATAATGAGGGAGATCTGTCAGGAGAGTCCGAGGAGAAACTCCCCTCGCGACATTCATTTCGCTTTTTTTTTTTTCATGACTCGGTTCTATTTCTGCATTGTGCTCTTTTCAAAGTAGCGAACCAGGAGTACCAACCCCGAACGGTTTTTTTCGGTTTCACGCCTCCGGTGGCTCGAGGATAGGTAGCGAACCAGCGATGCGCTTGGCATGGGGGGTTTTGTTTCGGCAGGGGAGGAATAGGGCTTGGGCATTTCACGATGTTCTCCGGTATAGAGGAACTTTTGCATTTTCCTTCTCAAAATATAAACGAACGGCTTATCGTTTTCTACACTTATTCAAGACGTCTTTTGTCCTCAAATATACGCGAACGAAACAAACAAGCATCACGTTTGCCTCTGTTATGCAGTGTCTTGCCATTTACTCTCTATGGGACAAACAAGCATAGATGGAACAAGGCTGTTTTCTTTGTAGCTTTCGTCCATGAAAGAGATAAGAAAATAAAAAGAGGATCATATACGAAACCCCCCAGACCATGAGCTTTGCATCTTGTTTGCTTCCTCTTTTCGCTCCGTATTTCAGCTCACGGTCCGTTGTCCTCAAGAACGTAGTGGCTTTGTGTATGCTTTGCTCTTCTTCTCTTCGTTGCCTCCTCTTTGCTATAATGTGTGTCCATCCCATTCCGTTTGATCCCATTCCGTTTGTTTACCCTTTGCGAGCCTTCTCCTGGGCTTTCGCTTCTCGAGCAGCACGAACCAGCGGCGACAGTTGAGACAAGTCCACACATAGCTTCATAAAATCATGCTGGGACGGGTTAGCTACAAATAAAAGATACGGGGCAGAGGGGGAGGGGGAGGGGGGGGAGAGAACAAACCCGTAACAGATCATGGGCACTCGCCCGCTTCTCCGGCTCGACCTTGAGCGCAAAGTAGAGGAAGTCGCGGAAGACCTCGGACAGCTGGTGCTCGTCCTTGATGGTGGGCGTGCCGTTCGTGGCAATCAGCCACAGCGCACGCAGCGGCGACTCGGTCAGGTATGGCGGCTCGCCCTCGATCATCTCGATGGCCATGATGCCCAGCGACCAGATATCCACCTTGCGCCCGTATTCCTTCTTTGTCACCACCTCGGGCGCCATCCAGTACGGCGTGCCCACCATGGTAGTCCGTTTGCTCTGGCCCTCGTTGATCGTTGCGCAGAAGCCAAAGTCCGCTGTGCAGGAAAAGTCAGCAAACGGATGGGGGCAAATATTGAGACAAAGAAAAAAACCTACTCAGCTTAATGTTGCCTTCCATGGACAACAAGATGTTGTCAGACTTGATGTCCCGGTGAATGACCCCCTTCGAATGGAGATGCTGTAGCCCGCGTAGGGTCTCGCGACACACAGACGCGATCTGGCCTTCCGTCATGATGTTGTACGTCACGACGTCAGTCAGGCTGCCACCCTCCATGTACTCCATGACAACCCAGAGCTCGCCGCTCCACAGATAGCTGTCAATGAAGTTGACAATGTTGGGGTGCGAGCTATCCTTCATCACGAGAATCTCGTTGATGATCAGCTCCTTCTTGGGCTGCTGCTCCAGATTCATCTGCTTGATCGCCACAAGCCGGTTGCTTCCCCTCTCGTACCCAGTAAACACACCACCAGACGCACCCTGGCCGATCTTGATGAAGCCCCGGTATACATCGTGCGGGTCGCCCTCCGAACAGATCTGCCGCAACCGCTGCACAATGTCAGCCCCAGTGGCGGCACGTGGGCGCTGCCGCGGCCGTGCTTGCTGAAGCTGTTGCTGCTGCTGCTGCTGCTGAAGCTGCTGTTGCTGCACCATCGCTGCTGTGGGATACCCCATCTGCGGGGAGCGTCCACTGCTGTTCGCATCCGCGACCCGGTGCTGGGACTGCGGTGGTGTGGGCTGCTGGGCACTGGGGCTGTGGAGTGGCTGCTGTTGGCGCTTGCTCATAGAGCGCCCCAGCTGGCCGGCCATACCGGCCTGCGCCTGCGCCATGGCCTGCTCATGCTGCTGATGGAGCAACTGCTGCTGGTACGCCGCTGCCTGCGCTGCTGCGTTGTTCGCCTGCGCGCTGCTGGCACCCCCCGCTCCAGGCGTATAGGGGGCCGTGGCCCGCGAGTTGGCGCGCGACCGATGCTCCTCAGGAAGCATGGGAAGCTTGTCATTTTGGTGGCTCGAGGCCTCATCTTGTTGGTGGGGCATGCCAATGCCCGAGTCCTTGGTTGGTGGGTAAGGCGCATGAGGTGCCGTCCGAGAGGGCAGGCTAACAGGCGGGCGCGGGGCCGGTCTGCTCGGCATCAAATTGAGATCTTTGATGGGCATGTTGGGCATGGTGACCTTGAGAGGAACCGGCGGCGGGGAGCGTGGGTTCTCGAAGCTCCCCTCGTGGTTGACGGGGAAGCGTGGACTCGCCGGCGGGCTGATGAGAGAGGACACGGCCATGTAGCCGCCTGACTGCGGTGTCCCGGGAGATGTTGCGGGCGTGGCCGGCGGCGGCATATTGGGACGAGCATCGTGAAACTTTTCGAGGACCAGGTCTTCCTGTGGTTTCTCGGTTGTCTCTTTGTAGAAAGTGATGACCTGCATCAGGGCCTCTGGGTTCTGTGTACGCTCTTTCTCTGTGATGCCACTCTCGCTGATCAAACGCTGCCACTCTTTGGGAAGACCCTATTCCACAATCAGCATACAAAGGTCAAATGGCGAAGCGAACGAGGAAAAAGACGAACCGTGAACTGTCCCGTGCTACTATCATAACCGACATGCGTGACATGGACCGGATTTTCAGGGTGGGAAATGGTAGGTTTCTTCGGTGTGCCGACAAGGCTGGTCATGAACTTGCGCAGCACACCTGACCCTTTGTCCCTACCATCGTCTGAGTACCGCTTGGAAGCGGATCCGCTGTCTGTGCTCTTCCCGGACGGGGTCTTGTCGTTCAATTCGTTTGAGGGCGTCGGGGACAGTGTAGCCGTTGCGGGTATGGAGGAAACGGATGCTGCCGTTGTGGCGGCGATGGACGAGCTGGAGTTGGAAGCCGAGGGGCCCGCCAGTCCTGGCGTGGCACCGGCCGAGGCGGCAGCAGTGTTCATGGTGGCTGGGGTGGTGTCGAGATACGACGACGGCTGGGCCGGCGGTGGTGGCGGCGCGCTTCGATCGGGTTGTTTGGGAGATGTGTAGGAGAGAGAAGGGACAGGAGGAGCCTGAGGCGTCGCTGGCTGGTACTGGAAGGCCGACGTGCCAGACTGGTCGATGCGGTCCAAGATAGCAGCGCCGTCAAAGGGAGCACCCACGAGTTCTTCTGAAGGGGATGCGAGGTGGGCAACGTGCTGTTGCTGCGGCGGCAAAAACGAGTCGGATAAGCGATTCATGCGCGGGGACGAAGCGGCAGCAGCGGCGGCAGCGGCGGCGGCAATGGACGGTGTCTGGGTATGGTAGTGGGTCGCGGCCGGCTGCAGTTGCTGGTGCTGCAAAGGCTGTTTTTGATGCTGTTGATGCTGCTGGTGTTGTTGATACTGCCGATGCTGCTGGTGCTGAGCCTGTAGCTGCAATTGCTGGGAATAAGAGTAGGATTGCGGCTGTGTGGGCGAGTAGGGGTGGTGATGCGGTTGGTGGGAGAGAGGGGCGTAGTGCTGCTGCTGCTGCTGGTCGGCGGCTAGAAACTCGGTGCCCGGCAAGACAGGCGATGCACCGGTCGATGTCGGAAGCGGACGCGGCGACGAGTTGGCGGACGACGACGCGTAGGCCACGGACGGGCGAGTTTGCGGAGCGCTGGGGGCACGCCTCAGGCTGGTCGAGCTGCGTTTGCTCTGCAGAGAGTGGGCGTCGGCGGCGCGACCATCGAGGCTCGTCGTCGACGCGTGGTGGAAGGACGAGGGCGGTGGTTTCTTGGTGAGTCTGCGGCGCTGCTGTTGTTGTTGCTGCTGTTGCGACGGGCCGTTGAAAGAAGGAGAGTTTGTTGTCTGGCCGCCGCCGGCATCCATGGTCCAACAAGCGTGTGGGCGGGCTCGAGATTGGGAGAATGGAGAAAAGATGGAGTAACGGAAAACGGAGACTGGCGGGTGTATTACGCAGTACAAAAGAGAAAAACACTGGTATGGGGGGTGGTTGGTGGTGGTGGGCGATGGCTCGGTGGTGGCGTTAGAGTGGTGGGTTGTGTGGAGGCCAGGTGGTGGAAAAAAAACTTGGGCGGCTCGCGTCCGCTGTGTTTGTATCTTTCTGGGCCCCTCTGCGCTGTATTTTGGTCTTTTGCTCCTCTTTTCTTCGCTCCTTCGGATTTCCGTACTTTTTTCAGACTTTTCCTTCTTTCTCTTTTTTTCTGCTCCGGGGCGGCTTTTTTCAAGTCGAATTAAAAGGGTAACTGTGGGTCTCTGGGCCTGGACAGGCGTTGGGCTGGGAATGGGAGGAGGACTAGGAAGAAACGAGGAAGGAGCAAAGGATGGGTCTGATGGCGGGACGACAAACAGCGCCGGAGGCAGTGGTAGCGCAGGAGCTTGTGAAGATAGAGGAGAGGGGTACGTAGACTATAGTATTATTGTCTACCGGATCTGGCCAGGCCCTTCCTTTGGTTGCGGGCAATTGTTGCTCGGGCAAGCGTGCTAGGGAAGACGGGTGAATCTGTTGAAGAATCCACGCGGCCTGGGAGGAGGGGAACAATGGCAAGAAAAAAAACGGAAGGAGCGAGCGAGACAGAATGTTGCAGGAGGAAAGAGCAGGGCGTACTAATGATTTAGACAATGAAGAAAGAGCAATCGCCTCCGTGCGTACTGCGTATCTTACGTATCCCACGGAGCAAAGATACGGAGTAGGAAGGAGACGAGTACGGAGTAGAAAGGAGTGTGAAAAAAATACGCGGAAGGAATGAACAAAAGGCTAGTGGAGACGCTGTAACAAAAACGGCAGAAGTCGAATAAGAGAGAGGCTCTGGATGCACCGTTGCGTAACGGAACTGTGGGGTCGCAGACAGGAAGACCTTTGGGAAAGAGCGACAAACGAGAGACGAGTACTCCGTACAAGTAGGATACGAGAAGGCGCCGTAGATAGGCCCTCGACCGCAAGCGTTCTGGCGCTTTCCGGCCCGCCACACGGTGCGATCCCGACGTCTGTCTCGTCTCCCGGGTCTTTTCTCCTGCCCACGAGCACACTGCGAGACAGGCAGGTGTGAGAGGACAGGCCCCTCGTTGTGCTAGGTTCGTCCGGTGTCCGCTGTGGCACCACTCTTGCCAATTGTCGCACGGCGAGGCCCCCCCCGCGGTTACGTGGGCAACTGGGTACGGCGACAAGTGATGGGCTACGTTGTTGACCGAGACGGGGCGGGAGGGGAGCTGAGGCTTGTGACAGCACCTTCATTTCTGCCAGCAGGGATTGGGCTCCAAGCCAGGCCTCTTGGGGCAGGCAGGGCGTTTCACCTAGGCGGCGTCGAGAACTACTCCGTAGTAACAATGCAATGATACTCCGTACGGATACAAAACATTGGCCGTGCGTGTACTGTGGAAAGCACGGAGTACGCTGGCTATGCAGGATGGCCGCCAGTACGGAGTAGCTGCCACGTTCGTTCTGCCTGCCGATCCTCTTTCCTGCTTTTCTCTGCCGTTCTTTCCCTGCTTTCTTCCGCTGTTATCTCGCCGCTTCCACTCCGTACGGAGTACTCGTAAATATTGGCTGCCATCAGACGGAGGACTGTTCCCGAAGCCTGCAAACACACGGCTGTCCGTTTTCGTCCTTAGCCTCCGTTGCTCGCTTAACGGAACGGAGAGCCCGTGTCGCAATCCTTTGTCCTTCCCAAGGCTCCAAGTGTCCTCTTCTTCCTCATTGTATTTCCACGGGGGGTTGGCTCGGGGTGCTCTCTTCGTTGCCTGTGCATGCTTGACATTCCACTGGACAGGAAGCCTTTGCCAAAAACCCCGAGAAAGCACCTCACCAGGCTCAGGATTCTCAAGCCGTCCTCTTCGAGTGTATCGTGCCCCGGACGTACGCTGTGCGCCCTCCGGGCGTAGCGTCCAGTGTGCTAGACAACTGGCCACACGCATAGGAAAGGAGAGGCACCGTGTTACCGCTCGACTGTCGTCCCGAGAACTCCTCCTGAAGCGTTTCATGCTTTGTGCGTTTTGTTCTGCCGGGATGTTCGTTTCGCTTCGTTTCTGCCATTATGCACCGTTCGGCCAGCTTCTTTCCTCTGCGTTTCAACCACCCGGCGATCCAGTGCCAGTCATGCTCCTGGTCACCCTTACCCAGGCGTACACAATATATATGGATGTCTAGTATACTCGTACGCGCATGCGCGTGTATCCGGACCTGTCAGTGCCTGTCTGCTGTGTTATATAGGACCGATCGTATTAATCACATCATGCTGCGAGTGATAAGAACCGAGAGAACTATATAAAGGGCCCCCATTGCTTAAATCCTAGGGAGGGAAAGACAATAGCATTCCGACCTGCAGCCCTATCTTTGACGGTTATATTCTCCACCAACGAGTTTCAATCGTTTGGTGGGCGGGGAGGCAATTTGCGGATGGAGAGCGAGATAGACGCATTGCCTGAACAGCTAGTAGTGGTCGTATACGATTTCACGATCTCAAACATTACGTCTTCATGACACCGTCATCAGTACCACGAGCCCACAAAGCCAAAAAAAAACACCCATCAAACAAAACTTCTGATGCTGCCGAGGCGTTGGGAGTGCACCCAGTCCCTTGTTGTTGGTATTCGAGTAGGATGAAGATTTTTTTCGAGGCACTCGCCAGGGGTTTACCAATCTGTTTCCAGTTCCCTCCCATGCCCTCGCCTTGATCACATACGATCTCTTTACCCCAAACAGTAACGCACGATTTGAAACGCGAAGAAAAGAAACGAAACTGGGAGCTATATCCTTTCTGAGGGGGCCAACGCCTGCCTTGTTTGCTTGTTTGTTTTTTTCTTTTTTTTTTTTTTCGATTCTCCCGTTTTCATCTCTCACCTCAGCTTGTCTATTCCATTGCGAGACAAGGTAACCAGGCTTGGCCAGTGATAAGGCATGTCGTGCATTTATAGGTTGCTCCGACGACCGGCACGCTGCTTCTCCATGCCCATAAAACCGGATGCCTTTGCCGTCTGTTACTATACCTCTCACGCCAGAGAGTGCAGATCTCGAGATCTACGTAATATTGGTGATGGGATGGTTTTCATATCCAACCTACCCTTTCTTCAAGCAACAGTACCAGTACATCCGCCAACTGTGGCTGTGCGCTGTGAAAGCTGAAATGAGTAAGTACAGTGATAATATGTAGAAATCCGACCCCAGATGGTAACTACGAGTATTACTCCGTAAGAGTCTAAGAAGAAAGAGCCCCCAAAGCAGTCGCCACCTTCCTGTTACGAGTCGTCATCCAGTACTGCCCTAAGTAATACCGTCATCGCACTCTCTAGTCGCCATAGTTTTCTCGCGTCAATATTTATTCTCTGCGCATCCTGTCTTTTATTTTTTTTCTATCACTTGCACAAGCTTGTCAACCTCGACGATCTCGACAACCTCCAGGTCTTTGAGCTTCGCCCACTAGCGGCTCTTAGTCGAGTCCCAGCAACCGCGAATAAACTCCGCCCAAGCTTCTTCGTTTTGTGGAGCTCAACTTACGAATACGTACACCATTCGCGACAGTGGTGCCATCCGGAGCCATCTCTTCTCTCCTTTTCTCTCCTTCTGCCTCTAGCTCATCACCACGATCATCCTCCTCAACGCCTGTCTTCTCGCACAGCCAACCTCTGCTTGAATCTACACCCCAGGGTGGCTTGTATCACTCCTGCTTTACTGTATGTGTCCTTCCACCCCCCTGCCCCGGACTCAATTGCTCTTCTACCCCGGTCTTCTTCCCCTCAACCTCGCCCATTGCCTCCTTGACGTCCTCTTCGTCTCGGTCGGGCATCTCCCTCCTTGGCTTCCTTCACTGAGGAATGCTCTACCTTGCGTTTCTCTTCGCGCCTGTCTCTCGCAGTGGCTACAGACATTTGGGGGCCACAGGGCTGTGCCCTTGGAAGCAACCAACGTGCGCACATTTCCAAATTCATCCGAGAAATTATATAAAGCAAACGGACCTCATCGCCCCCCCCATTCTCTACCGCTGACTCTGCATCTCTTCCAATTATCAAGATCTAACTCGGCATCTCGCTTTCCAGGTTTCCTCTTTCATCCGCCAACGAATTGTCTCACTGCGGTCGTCTTCGGCAACCCCGTTTCCTTCTCCGGTTCTCACATCCTTCTATCGGTTAACGCAAAATGGCCTCCGGTTCGTCTGCTGTTGATGCCGACCACGGCACTCAAATCTCTGCAGCACAGAAGCTGCAGCAGATGCACAACCACCAGCCGATGGTGGAAGACGTGCCCGAAGAAGACGACTCTGTCGGCTTCGAGAACGATGCCGTCCCCGCTGCATCCAGTACCGCCAACGGTACATCGGCTCCGTCTTGGCCCGTGAACAGTGAGAAAAAGGCTGCTGCCGAGCCCACGGCTACGTCTGTGCCTGAGCCTGCAGCTGTGCCTACTCCTGCGGCCAAGCTTGACACGCAGTCGCACGAGCTGTTCCCTGAGCTCGGCGGCCTCAAGAAAGCCCCCGTTGTGGCGCCTGTGTGGACCGCAAAGACCAACGGCAAGGCAAACGGCCAGACGGCTGTCAATGGGTCGTCCACCCCAGCCGCTGCTCCTCTGGCCAATGGATCGGCGCCCGCTGCCGTCCCCCCTCCCGCCATCCGGCCGCCGGCTCTCAACATACCTGGCCGTAACTCGACGATTGTGTCGCTCCCAGACAGCGACTTTCTTCCGCGCACTGCCCTGAAGCGCCCAATCCAGGATATCATCAAGGATATCAACCGCAAGTCACGCGCGAACGTGACAATGCTGGCTCCCAGCGGTGGCCAGAAGCATTTTTCGATCACGGGCCCGCCCGATATCGCCGACCAGGCTCTTCGGGACCTCGTCCAGCAGATTGGTGCCAAGGTAAGCCGACTCTGTCGACACGGATAGGAATCAATATACCGTAGATGGCTAACGCAATGGCGTTTGCAGGTAACCGCTACTGTGGCGATCCCCCAAGCGGCTCGTGCGTACATCATTGGCAAGCAAGGGTCGACCATCAAGTCCATCCAGGAGAAAACCGGCGCCCGAATCCAGGTGCCCAAGGCTGACGAAGTCGCCACCGCTGCCGACGATGACGACGATGCCACGATCAACTTGACCATTGAGGGCAATGTTCTGTCCGCACGGGACGCACGGGACGCTATCATGAAGATCGTTGGCGAGCGGTTCTCCAACGTCAACACCCGTGTCCGCGGCATTCCGGCGGAGTTCTATCCGTTCATTTCTGATCCCAAGAACGGCCTGCTTTCTAACCTGGAGAGCAGCGGTGTTCAGGTACGGGTGCCGCCTCTGCAGCCATGGTCGTCTCGGCCGCCCCAGGTCACCAGTACCTCTGGTCGCCCAATCTTCTCCCCGCCCGTGGATGACAACCACATTCAGCTTGCTGGCGAGCGCACGGCTGTTCAAAATGCACGCGCCGAGATCGAAAAACTTGCGGCAGATCTCCGTGAGCGTCTGCACGTCCAACAAACATCGATCTCGCGGGGCCAACAGCAGTTTATTATTGGTAAAAACGGGTTGCCCATGGAGGAGTTCTTCAATGAGACTGGCTGCGCAGTCGTGCTGCCCAAGGACGAAGACGATGACCTCGTCACAATTGTTGGCCCGGCTGACCAGGTCGAGGCCGCCCTCGACCGGGCAATCGATCTCGCAACGGGCATGCGTTGCTCCAACTGCGACATATCGCGTATCCACCGCCAGGCCCCGACCCTGCACGCGCAGAATGTCACGCGCTACCTGCGCAGACGCAAGGAGATCGAACGCCTGGAAAAGGCTTACCGTGCAAGCATCAATACACCCTACTCCCACGACGGTGCTTTGCCGTGGGAGATCTTCTCGCGGGACGGAAGAGATGGCATCCGGGCCCAAACGGAGATCCGGAACATTGTTTCGGGCCTCCCTCCGGCGCGCATGGCCCACCTCCCGGTCGACCCCTTTTTCCATGCCTTTTTGCAGACAGATGTGCGACCTCGCCTTGAACAGCAGTTCGGCGTCTACCTGGTCGTTCCTGATGCGACAGAGCCGAACGCGCCCGTCCTGATTGTGTATGAGGGACCCTCTTCTGGCGAGCCTTACACGGTCCCGCAGAGTGCGCCGGCGCCCGAGGAGCTTGCTGCCTTCCAGGAGGCTGTTCGTGGTGCCGAAAAGCACATCCGCGACCTGATCGAAGCGCAAGATGAGATTACAAGTCTTGTGATTGACGTGCCGATCAAGCACCACGACCGCTTGAAGAAGTTTATCCGCGCCGAAAAGGAGAAGCGCCCGCCAGGACAGCCGGCTGTTCGTCTGGCTAATGTGGGCTCAGATGTGACGCTGCGCGGACCGAAGAGACTGGTGGAGGAGCTCGCTGCAAAGGTCGAAGCCTTTGTGGAGCAAGAGAAGCAGGACGAAAAGGAGCGTGACTTCACCTTGACCTTTGACTTCCCGAAGGCGTACGCGAACCATCTGATCGGCAAAGGCGGTAGCAACATTCGCGAGCTGCGGGACAAGTTCGACGTGGAGATCCAGGTCGAGGATGGAAAGGTCGAACTGAAGGGCCCCAGGGCCAAAGCGGAAGCAGCTCGCACCCACATCAACGCTGTTGCGCGTCATCTGGCCGACGAGACTACCCATGTCATCAAGATCGAGCCCAAGTTCCACCGCGAGCTGATTGGCGCCCAAGGCGGTACCATCAACCGTCTGCAAAAGCGCTACAAGGTGCTGATCTTCTTCCCGAGAGTTGCAAAGAACCTTCGCGATGACGAATCGGCCACCACGGCAAGCGACTCGGGCAAGCAGCGCCGGCAGCAGGCCCCGGACGAGGTGATCATCCGTGGCCCCAAGAAGGGTGCTGACGAGGCGCGGGAGGAAATTTTGAATCTGTACCTGTACCTGAAGGAGACATCCTTCAACGACAAGGTCGAGGTCCAGCAGAAGCAGGTCCCCTACCTCATTGGCCAAGGCGGGAACGGCATGGAGGCAATTCGCCAGCAGACGGGTGCCAAAATCGATGTTCCTAACAGCCGAGGCGACCCTGAGTCGACGGTGGAGATCCTGCTCAAGGGCACCAAGGAGCAGGTTGCGGCCGCCAAGAAGATTCTCACCGAGAAGAAGGCCATTTTGGACGACACTGTTGTCAAGACCATCGACGTGGACAAGAAGTACCACAAGGCTTTGATTGGTTCCGGAGGTTGGCACTCCCTTTTTTTGCTTTCTGTTGTTCATTCACCCGACTGTCGCTAACGCTGTGCTATAGGTTCCCAAATCCGGGAGATCGTCACCAAGGCTGGCGGGCCCGATGGCCGCAGAGAACTGGCCAAGGCCGTCCAGTTCCCGAACCATGATAGCAGCGAGACCACGATCAAGGTGGAGGGCCGCCGGGCGTTTGTCGACAAAGTCATTGATATCATCAACGATTTTGTCAACGAGCGGGCTAGCGAGGTGGTTGAGGTCGTCGACGTGCCGCAGGACAAGCACAAGATGCTGATTGGTCGCAACGGCGAGACTCGGCGCAACATCGAGTCCGAGTTCAGTGTGACGCTCGGGATTCCCCGGCTGACCGAGACGCGGACGGACGTCAAAATTGTGGGCAAGGCGGCCAATGTGCAACAGGCGAAGGAGAAGATTCTCAGCATTCTGCAGTCGAGCTCGGCTACGACGGTCGACGTGCCCCGTCGCCTGCACCACGCCGTGTCCAATGGTGGCCAGTTTTTCCGCCGGATGCGGTCTGACTTCCACGTCACGGTCGACCACAACGGCGAGGCTGTTCCGGTGCAAGGCACGCCGCTGGGCAAGTCGTCTGCAGACAACAAGTCGCTGCCTCTGATCACTGACGACGAGGACGCCGCGGCCGGCGCACACTCGTGGCGCGTCGTGGAGCTGACCTCGTCGGAGACCGGGACGATTCCGTGGGTGCTCCGCGGCACGCCGGAGAACGTCGAGAAGGCCAAGAAGGCGCTTCTCAAGGCTGTGGAGACGGCCGACCAGAACAAGGTGACGGGCTACCTGACCCTGCCCGACCCGTCGGTGTATCGCCACATTGTCGGTTCTCAGGGCAAGAAGATCGATACGATCCGCAAGGAGAGTGGCTGCCGCATCTTTGTGCCGCACAGCCGAAACGGTGGCCAGGAGGCCATTGAGATTGTGGGATCCAAGGATGGCGTGGAAACGGCCAGGGAGTTGATCCTGACTGCCGTGAAGGAGGGCGCGCAAAAATGAGCACACACCGACGGAACACAAGGGTCGCCGAGTGAGACGCCCGGAAAGGCAGTACGAAAAAGAGGAAGATGGTTTTTGCTTGCATCCCAGCAAGGCCTAATAGCGACAGGCCTTGCCGACGAAGAGGCGGTATACAAAAGAAACGGAAACAAAAAGGGAAAAAAAGCTGCTTGTTTTCTCCGTACGATAATATAGCACAGCGTATCATTCACTCTGTTTGGAATCCATCGTTATGGGTTCTACCAATTTTGGGTTGCTTGAAAACAGAACAGTATTAATATATATATCTTATTCTACTATAAATACGCTGCCGTAGATATTGAAAAAGGGGTCGGTATCTGATGAGATCACTCTATGCTTTTCGCTGCAAATTCAAAAAACGTAAACATGCTTTGGGTGCGCTTTCGCACCCCCCCCCCCGTTTTTATATGCAATGCTCCTCCTCTCTGTCTACCGTGACAGGTGTGACAGCTCTGCGTTCTTCGCCAGGTCCTCTGTCAGGTACAGCAGCGCCTGTTCCACCAGCCGGTACTGGTCTTCCAGTGACGAGCCCGCGGCGGCCGCCGCTGCCGCCGTGCCCAGAGTCGCCCCGAGACTGGCCCCGAGCGTCGCCCCGAGGCTCGCCCCGAGCGCGGCCGAGTCCTGGCCGCCAGCACCGCCACTGCCGCTGGCGCTGCCGGTTCCACTGCCGCTGGCGCCGCTGCTACCAGCCGGCAGCGGCGGCGGCGCCGTGGCCATCAGGCCGCTGAACAGGCTGCTGAACGGGTCGCCCAGCATGCTGCGCGCCATGCCGCTGCTGCTGCTGGTGATGTCGTTCGCGGCGGAGCCGCTGGCCGCGGTGCCGCCAGCGCCGGCGCCGGCCTCGGGCCGCGCCAGCCGGTCGCGGCACCGCTCGAGGAACTTCTGGCTGCGCAGAAAGTTGGTCAGCGTCTCGTCCGGCAGCGGCGGCAGCTCGCCGCGCTCAATGGACATGGCCATGCGCGCCGTGTGGTCCGACAGCGAGATGATCTCGCCCAGCAGCGACTCGCAGCGCGCCCGCCGCGCCGCCAGCGCCTCGGCCGTCTGCGCCTGCTGCGGCGGCGGCAGCGGCGGCATCTTCTGCGCCGCGGCCTGCTGGGCGGCGGCCAGCTGCTTCTGGTACTCCTCCTCGTACTCCGGCTGCGGGCTGTTCGTCGGCACCGGCGGCATCTTCTTCAGCGGCGCCGCCTTCCCCCCATTCGGCGCCCCGAGCGACGCCAGCGCGGCCAGGTTGGCGTTCGCCTGGTGGTGCAGCGGGTGGCTGGCCGGCAGCGGCGGCAGGTGCGCCGCCAGGGCCGCCAGCGACGAGCTGACCGACAGCGGAGGCGGCGCCGGGGGCGGCGGAGGCCCGAACACGCGGGGCGACGGCGGCTCCTGCTGTTGCTGCAGCTGCTGCAGCGCCGTGAGGCCCTTCTCCTGCACAGGGACGGGCGGCGGCGGCGTCGCTTGCGGCGGCTGCTGCTGCTGCGCCTCGTCGTACGCGTCTTGCTGCGTTTCCTGGATCTTTTGGCGCTGCTGCCTCAGCTGCCGCTTCTGGCGCTGCTTCCGTTGCCGGGCCGTGCCACCCGGCGGGATCACTGGCATGGTCGCCAGCACGGACGAGGGCACGACGGACGAGGCGACGGCTACAGGAGGAGCGGTCGACGCCGTGGACGACGACGCTGCCGTCGCTGATGATGCTGCCGTTGCCGGGGCAGCCGTTGCTTGGGGTGGTGTAGCAACCGCCTTGCTGCCGCTGGCTTTGGCGGTGCTGTCGCCTTTCGGAGCAGCCGCAGCGGCACTCGAAGGAGCGGCACTCGCAGAGGGCGATGGTTGCGTGCTGCTGCGCATGCCGGCTTCAGAACGGGTCTGCACCATGACCTCGCCGCCGATGCCATCCACGCGAAGCTGCATCCCCTTTGGCTGCGGCCCGGCCGACGCCCCGGCGCCCGAGGCACCGGCTGCACTGGGCTGGGGCGGCGCCGTCTTGACGAGCTCGCGCACAAACAAGTTGGCCTCTTCGCAGCCGTCCATGAGGTACTTGAGACACAGCTGGACGCGCTCCCGCGCAAAGCGGTTATGGTCGTCGTAGACGCAGGCATTCAGCAGCGGGATCATGCAGTTCTCCTCCATGACCAGGTTCTGCACAGCCGCGTTGCCCGGCCCGCTCTGGCCCGGCGGCGGCTGCAGCAGATTGGCCAGGATCGTCAGGATCTGCGTCTTGATGCCGGCCCACGCGAACTTGTAGGGAGGGTCCTGCGGCATAGGCGGCGGCGGCGGCGGAGGCGGTGGCGGAGGCGGCGGTAGTTGCTGCTGTTGCTGGCCGTTGCCATTGGCGGCGGGCTGTCTCGTGGCCGCCGAGGCGGGAGCCGACCGCGGGGGGAGTTCGACGAGCGGCTTCTTCGCCACGGCCTCTTCCAGGTTCTTGAGCAGCGAGAGGATCTCAAAGGCGGCGTCCCACTCGACCAGCTTGGCGCGGAAGCCGTCAATCTCGGAGAGCGTGATGAGGAAGTCCAGCACCTGGCCGAGGCCGTCGCGGGCACGCTCCAGGTCCCAGTTCTCGACCGGGAACTCGGCCGGGTCGACGTCGCCGCGGCGGATCTCGGCTTGCAGGGTCATAAAGGCAACGCACTCGGGAACGATGCGGCTGCGCACGCTGTTGAACAAAAAGTAGACAATCTTGACGTCGCGGTCGTCGACGGCGCTGCTGTCGCGGGCCGGCGGGGCCAGCGAGGCCGTGTACGGCGCGGTGGCCGAGACCTGGGCGTACTGGTCGAGATAGCGCTTGCGCAGCATGTAGGTGAAAAGGCGCAGGAGCACGGCCTGGGCCGGCGACACGACGTCCTTGGGGATGCGCAGCTCCTGCCAGGCGTAGGGCAGCAGCGCGACCTCGTGGATGGCCTCGACAATCTGGGCCGTGATCTCCCAGATCAGCGAGTTCTCCTCCTGGTCCCAGACGGCGATGAAGACGAAGAGCTCGCGCAGCAGACTGCGGCCGCTCTCGGAGGCGAGGAACATGCGGCAGCGGGTGTGCTGCAGATTCTCGCCCTGTGGCGTCAGGCCGCAGCCCATGGTGTTGAGAATGCACGACTTGACCACCATGTGCAGGGCTTCGATCTGCTTCGGGTCGAGGATGTTGGGGATCTCTGTGAGCAGACCCAGGATGGGCCCGTCCGCATACGAGTCGTCGTCGTCGTCGTCGTCCAGGTCGTCGTCGTCTTCTTCGTCCTCCTCGTTATCCTCCTCGTCCTCGTCCTCGTCGTCCTCCTCGTCGTCCTCGTCCCCGTGGCCGCCGTCTTCCATCTCGCCGTGGCCATTGTGGTGATCGTGGCCATGGTGATGGCGGCAGTGGGGGTGGTGGTGGTGGTGGCTGTTGTCTGCAGCAATGGCCGCGGCGTTGATGGAGGAGGCGGGAGCGGCACGCGTGTCGACAGCGGTGGAGGTGCTTGGGGGGGCAACAAGGGTTTTGCCGTTGTCGATGATTTCGTGCTCCTCCACCTCTTCGATCTCGTCCTCGTCGTCGTCGTCGTCGGCTTCGCCCCGGGAGCGCTGCTGTTCGTGGACGTGGTCGAAGAAATACTCGCCGTTGTGCGACATGCCATAGCCCTGGGCACCGTTCTCGTCGCGGAGGCGCCAGCCGGGACTGAAGCGCTCTTCCAGGATGTCGGAAAAGTAGATCTGGCGGGTGCGGCCGTACTCCTTGTCGGGCAGCAGCAGCTTCCAGCCGTCGGCGTTGGGGTCGCGGACGTACTCCCACCAGATGTCGACCTCGTGCGAGACGCGGCCCAGGGTTTCGTCCTCGGCGAACTTGGCCAGGTCGGGGACGTCCTCGGGCCCGAGCAGGTGGCTCGGGATCCACAGACGGGCCAGCGGCGAGTTGAGGGTGGGGATGCCGGGGGCCTTGTTCTGGTGGGTGGCGGCGTACTCGGTGAGGCGGCGGCGGGCCTCGGGGCAGATGGACGCGTTGCGCTCGAGCCAGTGCTTGACCTCCATCTTGGCCAGGTCGGCGCGGAAGCCGGTGCCGTCGCCGCTGGAGAAGGTGTCGACGTCGTCGGGCACCAGGTCGTCGTCGAAGAGGACGTAGTACCAGAAGGCCATCTTGTTGCGGTCGTTTTTGGCGGTCCAGTTGTGGACTTGCTGCAGGGATGTGACCAGCAGTTTTTTAACTAGGAGGGGTTAGAAGAACGGAAGGAGAAAGAAAGAGAAGAAGACCTGAAAAAGAAACCTACACAAGTCATGCACCTCTGTGAGCTTGGCACGGCCCGCGTCGTCCAGGAGCTCTCCGTTGTAGCCCTTGTTCGCGAGGTTGACGCAGAGCACAATGATCTGGAACACGACGGTGTCGAAGCTGACGGCGGCGCAGATGTCCTGGGGCACCTCGGGCTCGCTGCACACGAGCAGGTTGCGGGCAATGTGCATCAGCTTGTTGAGGATCTGCAGGTCTTCCTTGAGGCTGGCGTGGTTCTTGGCGATCAGCTCGGCGCTGTCGAGGTGCGACTGGGCCTCGGCGTGGCCGCTGTCGAGGGCGTGTGCGTGCGCGTGGGCATGGGTGTGGGCGTGGTTGTGGTGGTGAGTGTGGTGGTGCCCCCCGTGGACGTGGTGGTGGTCGTGCAGGGCGCCGTTGGCCGCGAGGCCCGTGCCGTTGCTCTCGGCCGGACTGCCGGCGCCGCCGTCTATGGACGTTCCCACGGCCGCTGTGCCGTTCGCGCCGAGGCCGGGGCCGTGGATGTTGCCGAGCCCGACCGACCGCTCAGTGAGGCTGTCGATGGCGTTGTTGAATATGCGGGTCAGGTACACCCAGATCTCGACGTTGCGGGCCAGGGCCTCGCGCACGTCCTTGCGCGCGTGGGTCTTTTCGAGGGTGCGCACGACCATGCCGGACACCTTGGCCTGGGTCAGGGGGCCCGGGATGGTCGGCAGGTTGCTGAACTGGCCGTCGAGGCAGATGAGCGCCGAGGTGAAGCAGACCTCCTCGATGGTCTGCTTCGACGACGGCGCGCTGATGCGGTCGACGGGCGGCACGCTGCCGGTCGCCATGGGAGGCATGGTGTCGGGTGGAGGGGGCGAGGTTGCCCAGTGGTGGTGGTGGTGGTGGTCGTCGTCGTCGTCGATGTTGTCGATGTTGTTTTGGAAAGCAAACGCCAGGCCGGGACACGGCAGCTGGCAAGACGGCTGAGGCGGCAGCTGAAATAAATGCAAGATAAAGATAGAAGCTGTACTAAGTCATGCACGAGAGCTCGGAGTCCAGCAAGGCCGGCCTGTGAGGGTTGAGCAGGTCGCGGAGGCAAGAGGACGCCACGGCGGAGGAAAGGAGAGGCAAGCGGTGAATTTTTAATGTTGGCCCCGCTGCTGTGATTGGCCTGGCTGCCCAGGCACCGCAGGGGACGGCAAGCCTGAGCACGTGCTGGGACCCCGCTAACTCCGCTGTTACACTGAAGGACGACGACGACGAGTTTTCTTGGTGTAAGAGGTTTTTCTTTGAGGTCTCCCGCTCTCACATTGTTTGTGCTTGTTTTTGTACTCGTCCTCGTCCTCTTGTACATTGTGTGAGATCTCCGCTGCCATGGCACCCACTCTCGCAGACCACTATGATCGTAGGTTTCGTCTTTTTCTTTTTCGTCTTTCTCTTTGGCCTCGTTTTCTCGCTCTCCCTTCCTCTTCCTCTTCTTCCCCCGCTCACCCCCAGGCCCCGTCCTCATCGCCGTGATCGGCGGCACCGGGCTCAGCAAGATCGACGGCTTCGAGCCGGTGGCGTCGCTCGACATCACCACGCCGTGGGGCAAGCCGTCGGCGCCGATCCAGATCGTCGAGCACGGCGGCGTGCCGTTTGCGTTTCTGGCGCGGCACGGGCTGCACCACCAGCTGGCGCCGCACGAGGTGCCGTCGCGCGCCAACATGGCCGCGCTGCGCCACGTGGGCGTGCGCTGCGTCGTGGCCTTCAGCGCCGTCGGCAGCCTGCAGGAGCACATCCGGCCCACGGACTTTGTGCTGCCCGACCAGGTCATCGACCGCACCAAGGGCGTGCGGCCGTTTACCTTTTTCGAGGGCGGGCTCGTCGGCCACGTCGGCTTTGCCGACCCCTTTGACGCGCGCCTGGCCGCCGTCGTCGAGCAGAGCGCCGCCGCGCTGCCCGCCGCCGCCGGCCTGCCCGACCTGACCGTCCACCGCGGCGGCACGCTCGTCTGCATGGAGGGCCCCCAGTTCTCGACGCGGGCCGAGTCGGTCATGTACCGCAGCTGGGGCGGCGCCGTCATCAACATGAGCGCCCTGCCCGAGGCCAAGCTGGCGCGCGAGGCCGAGCTCGCCTACCAGATGATCTGCATGGCCACCGACTACGACTGCTGGCACGACGCCGCCGAGGACGTCGACGTCAACATGGTCCTCGGCTACATGCAGGCCAACGGCGCCAACGCCAAGCGCCTCGTCGGCGCCGTGCTCGACGCCCTGGCCCGCCCCGAGCACGCCGACCTCGTGCGCGCCACCCACCACGCCGGCTCGGCCGTCCAGGCCGTGCAGTTCATGACCAAGCCCGAGGGCCGCAACCCGGACGCCGTCCGCCGCATCGAGTACCTCTTCCCGGGCTTCTTCGGGGGTGCGAGCGACGCGGCATAGCACCAGTGCAGCATGCTTGTGGTCATTCTTCGTTCTTTTCCGCTCGGTTAGATGCCATATGCTTTTAGACCATCAGACTCCTTTCCAAAAAGACCTGCCCTCACATCCGCTGGCACAGCACCTTGGCCGCCCGCTCCGCCGCCGCCACGTGCCATGGCCGCACGTCGCGCTCGCCGTCCAGGATCCCGCGCGCCCGCGCCAGCGTCCCCAGCGCCCGGTACGCCACCAGGATGTCGCGCAGCAGCGCGTCGTGTCCCCGCGCCGCCGCCGCCGCCGGCGTGGCCACCGTCGGCGTCGTCGGCGTCGTGGGCGTCCCTGCCGCCGTTGTCGCCGTCGACGGCGTCGCCCACCCCACGCGCACCACGTCGACCTCGAGCACCACCGGCGGGTCGTCCGCGCCCGTGCCGCCGCGCTTGACCAAGTAGCCGCTCACCAGCGCTGGTCGCTGGTCCACCCACGTGGCCGCCGTGTTCCGCCGGTGCGCCGCCACCGCCCCCCACGTGCTGTCGGCAATGTCCACCAGCACCACGTTGCCGTCCACGTCCGCCACCGCGCTCGGGTCCGCGCCCGCCGCCGCCAGCTTCGCCGTGGCCGCCGCGTCGGCGCTTGCGTTGGCGCCCGTGCTCGTAGCAGCAGCGTTGGTCGCGGACCCGGCCACCCCTGTTGGTCCTGCCGGACTCTGTACAGGGCCGCCGCCGCCAGCCCCGGGAGTAGCAGGCGTCGCTGGCGTCGTCGGATAGGCTCCAAAGCTGGCCGCCGGCGTGACCGGGTTCCCGCCGCCACCGCCGCTCTGGTCGGGCGAGAACACGCCGGAGCCCGCTGCCGGCGTCGGCACCGGCGTCGCCGCCGACAGCTGGGGCAGGATCGTGGGCAGCGGGGCCGTCAGCGCCGTGGTCAGCGGCGGCAGCAGCTCCAGCGCCGGCTGCGCATCGACGCGCACGAGCGTCAGGCTGATGGACGCGCGCGTCTCGCTCCGCGCCAGCTCGGTCCAGGCCTCGATCTCGTCGTTGTCGAACGCGCCGGCGCCGGCGCCGCTGCCGCCGCACTTGGCCACAATGGCCCGCCAGTGCACCTTGAGGTTGGCCACCAGCGCACACGTGTTGTCCCAGATCTCCTGCGCCACCGCCGCGAACCCGTGTGCCGCCGGCTCGCCCTTGCGCGCCACCCAGTACGCCGCGCTGAACTGGCGCCAGCCGCTGCCGTCCGACCACGCCGCCGTCACCCACCGCCCGTCCGCGCTGGCCGCGTACGCCACGTGGATGCACGAGTTCTCGCGCTGCACGTCCACCGACGGCGTCGCCGACAGCCGCAGGTCCAGCATGCGCGGCGGCGCCTGCTCCAGCAGGAACGACGGCGCCGGCCGCGGCCCGCGCGCCGCCGCGCACCGGTCGTACACCTCCAGCGACAGCCGCAGCAGCTCTGCCGTCGACGGCACCCGCACCAGCGACGTCGCCGACGACACAAACGCCGTCGGCACCAGCTGCAGCACCGGCTCGCTGGGCGGCCCCGCGCCGCCGCGGCCCGCCACCGCGCGCGCGTACAGCTGCGTCAGCCGCCGGAACGCCAGGCACGCCTCCACCGCCGCGCTGCTCACGTCCGCGCAGTACACAAAGTACACCACCACGCTCTTGCCGCGCGTGTCCTCCGCCGCGAGCGCCTGCGCCAGCATCTGCACTTCGTCTTCGCCCGCGAACGCGCCGGCCCGCCGGTGGGCGTGCCCGCCCCCGGGCGCAAACGAGACCATGCCGCCCAGCGCCGCCAGCGGCTCGTGCGAGCCCATGCGCAGCGACTCGTACGTGATCCGCATCCGCGCCAGGAACCCGCGCACGGCGTCCGCCAGTCCGTCGTACGCCGGGTACAGGCAGACCGCGCGCACGTCCTTCGGCCCGTGCAGCGGCTCGAGCCCCAGCACCTCCCAGAACTCCACCGCCGTCGGCAACAGCGACAACATCGTCTCGTTCCGCCGAAGCTCCACGTGCGGCGGCGGCACGGGGAACAAATTCGCGCCACCCGTCGGACCTGCTGCAGCTGCCGAGGCGGCGGCCGCCGCCGCCACCATGGGCGGTGGCCGCGCCGGCTGGTGCGGCTGCAGGGTGTTGGTGCTGGCGGCAGCAGCAGCGGGTGCGTCAGCCACCACGTCGAGGTACGGCTTCAGGGCACAGCGCACGGCATCGGCGGCCAGGCTTGCCGGCAGCGACGCCTCCAGCGTCGCGATCGAGTGGCGCATGTGCTGTGGCAGCACCTGTCGCAGTCGGGCCTGCGCAAGGCCCTGCCCGTCGCCCTCCTCGTCGTCGTTCAGAAAGAAACCACCGCCGCCGCCGCCGCTGCTCCCGATTGTCGCCCTCGTCACCTGCTGCGTCAGGATCTGGGCCACGTCGACAATGTCGTCGTCCGCATACGCCAGCTCCGTCGCCGGCGGCATTGGGTCGGCAAAGAAGCGCGCGATGGGGAAGTCCCACACCCCCTCGCTACACGCTCGAGACAGCTCGGCCGCCGCATCCTGCAGCGGCACAGCACTGGCCATGGCACGCGCCTTGCGCCTTCGGTCTTCCCGGTGCACAGACAGTGGCTCGTCGTCATCGTCGTCGTCGTCGTCGTCATCGTCGTTACCGCCCTCGTCGCCGTCGTGGTACTCGTCGCTGCTGCTGTCCTCCTCGTCGCTCGCCTCCTCATCGTTGTCAATCGCCCTCTTCTCCGCCGCGAAGCCTTCCTCATCGTCGGTCCCGTAAATGTAGTCATCGACACCGCTATCTGTGGTCTCGTCGTCGTAGCTGTCATCGTCGTCCGTGTCGCTGGAAGACCCGTCCGTCCAGTTCGACGGCGGAAGCACCCTGGACACGTCTGAGGCCCCGTCTCCACCGCCCACCAGCAGACGACCCCGGGGCTGCAGCGAGCTGGACTGCAGATCTCGCGTGATGCTCGTCACGAGCGCTGCAAACTCCGGCGATGCGTCCGACAGCGGTGCGCGCTTCCCGGCAACCGGGCGGCGGAAGGCCGTCGGGGACGTGGCCGACGCAATATCGGATTGCAGGTCGGCCTCGGGATGTGGCCAGCTGAAGCCAAACTTGCCGCTCTGCTCGTACTTCTTGGTGTTCTGGATCATGAACTCGGTGAAGCGCAGGCCCTCAAACAGGTTGCTGCGAGGCGCCTGGTTCGCCACCGCCATGGCTTTGACCCGTTTGAACACCGTCAGCGCGTTGAACGGGCTCGGTGGCCTCTTAATGCCACCGCCTTCCGCAATGCGGCTGGGCGCATGTCTGAGCTCGGGTTTGACAAAGCTGGGGGGGGCTTGCGTCTGCCCCGGTTTGTCGTCGGTTCCCGGCTTTGCGTTTGGTTCGCTGGGTTCTTCCTCGCCGGTCATGGGCGGTGGCGGCAACCGCGGTTGTGGCTGTGGGGGGCCGGGAAAGGAGGGCAGAGAAGCGAGAGCAGACGGAGGTGCAGGAGACGACATGGCAGCCGCGTCGTCGGGTGTGCTGTGATCATCTTGGCCCGCCGGCAGCTCAGTGTCTGGTTCTTGCACGGCTGAGTCGACCTCCATCGTCTCGGCCGCAGCGTCGTCGGCCAGCGGTGGTGCCGGTGGGGGAGGAAGGGCCGCCGGGCCGCTGTCCGGCTTCTCGTCAAAAAAGCTAAAGTCGGCATCGGTGACGTTGTCGCCAAACATGTCTGCGCCCATGTCGCCAAACATGTTGTCGGGCTCTTCGAGAAACGGATGTTCGATGTCCTCGCGTTTTGGCTCGTCACCCCCCCAGAATGAACCAAACGTATCGTCGGCCAGTGCCGTCTCGGTCATGGACGGGTCCAGATCGGCCGGTGCGGCAACACTGGCCGCGTTCCCCGGGCTGGCCACGGTCCCATCAAAGGTTGGTGTTGCGCCGACCGGGTTCGGAAGTCCGTCTGGCGGGGTCGGGTACACCGATGAGCCCGGTATGCCAGAGGGCAGCCATGCATGATTTCGAGTGCCCAAAGGGGATGGACCGTCGGATATTTGTAGTGCTCCTTTGTCGAGGCCGGGGACAGGTTGGATGTCCTCCATTGCTGCATCCTCTGCCTGGTCCTCTTTGCTCTCGTCTTTTGCCTGGCCGGATGCGACCTCTTCGGCGTGCACTTGGGCCTGGTACGCAGCACGCACGTCGGCTAAAGGATTCAGGCGCTCGAATGGCGCGGTGTTCCGAGTCGGACTCTCCAGGCTCCAGTAGCAGAGAGATGACGGCCAGAGAATCTCCACAGGCTCGCAATCGGGGATCTCTTCATCCAAGGGAAGCTCCAAGCGGAGCCAGGCCGCCTTGCGCAACACGGCAGGTGACATGCCATGCAACTCAAGCAAGTTGGTAGCAAAAGCCTTCCACTCCGGAGGCACATGAGGGACCGCGTACCGCCGCCGCCGCTCCTGTCGCTGCTGTTGCCGTCGTCGCTGCTCCTTCCGCTTCCTGCCTGTCAGCGGTTCTTTCGACTGCGCCCTCCGCTTCTTCTTTCGTCTTGTTGGACGGGGTTCTGCCTCGAATTCGTCGGCAGAGTCGTCCTCGTCATCCAGCAGCACAGAAGGGGGGTATACGCCGCGAACGATAGCAAAGACGCCCCAAGGTGCCGTCAGCACAGAGGCGCCGGGTGGCGGCAGGCCAGCGTAGCATGCCCACGCGGAGCAGCCGAGGCCACGCAGGACACGGTGCGACACGCCGATGAGCAGGGCGCCGGCGGTGGTGAGGGTGACGCGCAGCGTGGCCACGAGCGACCGGCTGTCGCTCCTGCTGCTCTCCCTGCCATCCCACAAAGGATCCAGCGGTGGCAGCAGGAAGGTGCGCGCATTGAGAGCAATGGCCCGGGACTTGGCGCAGTACGTCGGCGCGAGACCGGCGAGCACGGCCGAGATAAAGAAGTTGTATACCACCTTGGCAGACACCTCGGCGAAGGTCGGCCCCTCGTATGATTCAGACACATCCCTTGGACGCTGTGAACGATTCGCCTGGCTTTCATGGCTTTCCCGACTGCCTTGGCTCGCAAAGCTTCCCTGCCTCTGCAGGGTTTGTTGGTTCTGCTGGCTCGATGGACTCGGCTGGAAGACATCCAAGTCCATGCCGCCGCCAGCCGGGCTCATGGCGGTCGATGCAGGCACTTGTGATTGTGACATGCCTGGCGGCGCGAAGGGGCTCCGCGCAGCGCCGTCAAAGAAAGACAGCGCCGAGGCCGGAGATGACACCCCCTGGGGCGCATTTTGTGCGCTCTGCGTGTTCTGCGCATTTCTTCCACCGAATACGCTGGCTAGTGCCGGCTGTCCTGTCTGCAGGCTAGCAGGGTCCAGTGAACCCTCTTCGACAGCGGTGAGCGTGTGCGGTCCAATGCCAACGGTGGCGCCGAGGTCCGGCAGCGTGTGCGCGCCGAAGGCCGAGCCGTCCTTTCGCAGAAGCCGGAAGTGCCAGATCGCGTGACGCAGTGAGTCGGTAAAGACAAGATGGCCGTCGTTGCGCAGGACGCGCTCAATGTCCGTCAGGGGACTGGGAAAGCCGGCGGTTGAGGGAGAGGGGGGCGGGTATGGAGAAGAAGAGTCGACGGGCTGGTAGATGCGGAAGGCAACGGAAGCGATGTTGGCCTGGAAGGTCAGCAAAGTGAACATATGCAGGGCGTGCAGGCAGCAGGGCAACGTACAACGACCACGGTGTTGGTCTCATAGTCGCCTACGTCCATGTCGCGGTCCGTGGGCGCGCCGGCGACCCAGCCGTCCGAGGCGGGAAAAAGACGCGGCGCGCAAACACTGAGCGGTCCAACCTATGCGCGCATGTATCGCAGAGTGCTAGAAGTGGAACACACTGGGAGGTCCCGCGGAAAAGTATCGTCGGCAGGCTGCCGGGTAGCAGTCGAAGCGGGAAACAAGCCGAGGCCCAGAGGGGGCAGGCTCCATCGCCGGTGCGCCAGCTGCGGGAACCACGATGCAAATGCAAATATGCGAAATACGTGACGATGCGCGAGAGGCTGTAAATGCAAGCGAGTCTGGGATGTCGGGGAGATGTTGTCAGGTCGTGATCGTCAAGGGGTCGTCGAGCTGCTCGATGAGGCAGTGCTCAGAGAAGAGACCTAGTAGGGAGTTAGCAGAGAGAACCACGCACAACCCAGCACAAACGGAATTCAAATACCTGGTATGCGATGTGTTTATACCGTGCCCTCGGACAGAAGACTGGCAGATGGAGCGCGTCGACAGGATGTCTGGGGCGCCGGAGAGACGACGTTGAACAGTCGGCTTGGATTATTAACTACAGTGGGTCCGCGCAGGGAAATGCGGCAGGTGTCGGCGGCGGGCCGCCATCAATTAAACCCGTCAGGCTGTGACCGCCTAAAGGGGGACACGTGAGACCCGCTTACGTGCGCGCGCGAGGGGCAGGGAAAAAAACGGCCCTGCAGCGAAGCTTCATGAGAGAGCGAAAAGAGCTGAAGCTTCACGACACGACGCAGAAGCAGCAGCAGCAGTTGGTTCCCCTCACAGACGACGCCCCCCGCCGCACACCGCACGCTGTACACCGCCAGGTTCTGCACGACCGCGTCCGTTTGTCAAGATGAGTATGTTGTCTTCTTCTTGTGCCTCTTTTGTCTGTTGACAACGTGCTGACAAGACGACCACTTCTAGATCTCGATTTGTCCAATGGTGCGTACCGCTGGCTGTCTGCCTCATACATGGCGGTGGTAGTGTCCATTGCATACTAACAATGCACAGCGGCGGTGATCAAGGATGAGCAGGGTCGGCCGTTCATCGTGGTCCGAGAGTAGGTCTTTTTTCGTGTTGATGTGCCCCTGTTGTCTCCCCCCCCGCTAACCCCCCTTCCCCCCTTTAGCCAAGGGAAGAAGAAACGCCAGTACGGCAACGAGGCCGTCAAGGCACACATCCTGGCCGCTCGCACGGTCGCCAACATCGTCAAGTCCTCGCTCGGTCCCCGCGGCCTCGACAAGATCCTCATCTCCCCCGACGGCGACATCACCGTCACCAACGATGGCGCCACCATCTTGCAGCAGATGGAGGTCACAAACCACGTGGCGAAGCTTCTGGTCGAGCTGTCCAAGTCGCAGGACGACGAGATCGGCGACGGCACCACGGGTGTCGTCGTGCTGGCCGGCGCCCTGCTCGAGCAGGCGGCCGAGCTGATCGACAAGGGCATCCACCCGATCCGCATTGCCGACGGCTACGACCAGGCCTGCGACATTGCCGTGGCTGAGCTGGACAAGATCGCCGACGTGCTGCCCTTTGGCCGCGGCGACGTGGCCAACCTGACCAAGGTGGCGCGGACCAGCCTGGGCAGCAAGATTGTGTCCAAGGCCCACGACCAGTTTGCCCAGATTGCCGTCGATGCCGTCATGTCCGTGGCCGACCTGGACCGCCGCGACGTCGACTTTGAGCTCATCAAGGTCGACGGCAAGGTTGGCGGCGCCCTGGAGGACTCTCTGCTGGTCAAGGGCGTGATCATCGACAAAGATTTCTCCCACCCGCAGATGCCGTCCGAGGTGCGCGACGCCAAGATTGCGATCCTGACCTGCGCCTTTGAGCCGCCCAAGCCCAAGACCAAGCACAAGCTCGACATCACCTCCGTCGACGAGTTCCGCAAGCTGCAGAACTACGAGCACGACACCTTTGTCGACATGATCAAGAAGATCAAGGACACGGGCGCCAACCTGGCCATCTGCCAGTGGGGTTTCGACGACGAGGCCAACCACCTGCTGTTGCAGAACGAGCTGCCGGCGGTGCGCTGGGTCGGCGGCGGCGAGCTGGAGCTGATCGCCATCGCCACCAACGGCCGCATCGTGCCGCGGTTCGAGGACCTGACGGCCGAGAAGCTGGGCACGGCCGGCGTCGTGCGCGAGATGACCTTTGGCACCACGCGCGAGAAGATGCTGGTCATTGAGGAGTGCGCCAACACGCGCGCCGTCACCGTCTTTGTGCGCGGCAGCAACAAGATGATCATCGACGAGGCCAAGCGCTCGCTGCACGACGCCTTGTGCGTCGTGCGCAACCTGGTCCGCGACAACCGCGTGGTGTACGGCGGCGGCGCCGCCGAGATCGCCTGCTCGCTGGCCGTCGAGGACGCCGCCGTGCAGACGCCCGGCCTCGAGCAGTACGCCATGCGCGCGTTTGCCGAGGCGCTCGACGCCGTGCCCATGGCGCTGGCCGAGAACTCGGGGCTCAACCCCATCGCCACGCTGGCCCAGGTCAAGAGCCAGCAGGCGACGGCGGCCGAGGGCACCGCACGCGGCCGCCTGGGCGTCGACTGCATGGGCCGCGGGTCCAACGACATGAAGGAGGCCTTTGTCATCGACCCGCTGATTGGCAAGAAGCAGCAGCTGATGCTGGCCACGCAGCTCTGCCGCATGGTGCTCAAGGTGAACAACGTCATTATCAGCGGTGCGGGCGACGAGGACTACTAGAGAAGGAGGACGAGAAGGGAGGGCGAGCAGGTCAGTCGATGGAATACCCCCCTCGTTCCGAGATGGACCGGGAACCCTTTTACCTTTTTTTTGGTTTCATGGACGTGTTTGGTGTCGTTTTGCATGCCATATGAAGAGAGAAAAATCAAATGTTGGAGGGAGGGGGAGGCGTCCGGCTTCGAAAAATTGTATGAAAACACAGGCAATAGACGAATCAAGACAAAAAAGCACCAAAAAGAAAGAGTCGATGTGAACAAGAGTTTTTATGATACGCTGCATTTTTTTAAACAAAGAGCAATGCATGCTGGAGTTCCAAGCCAAAACCCCCAAAGCAATCAATGTCTTGTCCCAGCCCAGTTCCGACCCTCAGGCAAATCCAAAGCCCTGTGCATTCTGCAACGCCATCGCCAGCCGCTCCTGCAGCACCTCCCGGTCCCGGTACTCGGGCAGCAGCAGGATCCCGTAGCACGTGTACGCCGTCGGCAGATGGCCGTCCGGCCCGTCCTCCTCACCGTTGCGCTGCAGCACAAACTGCATGTTCTTGACGCCGCCCACCGGCACCCGCTCGCTCGATGTCACAAACTCCAGCAGCCGCCGCTTCATCACGTCGTCGTACTCGCTCACGATGCTCCAGAAGTCCCGCACCGTCCGGTGGCTCGCCGTCCACCCGACATACCGCACGTGCCGCTGCAGCGCCGCCATGTCGATGTCCTGCTCTCCCTCCACCAGTTTCTGCAACAGCGCCGGCGTCAGCAGCCGCAACGACTTTTTGTGCAGGCACGCCCGGAATCCCCGCGAGAATGCCTCGTACTGCCGCCGCACGGACACGTCCGTCAGGTACCGGATGTAGTCCGTCACGTACGCGTTGCGGTTGGCGTGCGTCACCATCGGCGCGCCGCTGTCGTCGTCCTCGGCCACCGCAGCCGCCGGCACTGCCGCGCCCTCAATCTCGGCATCCTTTGCAGGCGGCTGATCCGCTACAGAGGTGTCTGGCTCGCGCCGCAAGATCTGGTCGCGCAGGTTTGGCCACGTGCCAGACGCGTCCATGGCCCGCGTGACCGGCCGACCAAACAAGTCGACCGAGAACTCGTATGTCAGCACAAACACGTCCTCGACCGCACCGTCCTGCTCGTTCCACTCGAGAAGCGTGGTCAGGCCATTTGCCAAGTCGGGCCACCCGTCGGCAATGTGGTGCAGCTCGTTGACTGGCTCGCCCAGCAGCTTGCGGTACAGCGCCTTGGGGAACGTCACTGGCAGTGACAGGCCGTTGTACACGGCGAGCGACACCAGAAGGCCCACGAGCTCGAACTTCCAGTCCTCCTCGAGCGCCGCCGGATTGAACCAGGTCATCCGTGTGCGTGTGTCGACAGTGAAGGCGCCGTAGTCCGGATTGAGTGCCTCAGCAATGGCGAGTCGGAAGAACTCCTGCTGCACGCCGCCCGAATCGAAGCCCTCTTCGCCCTCCTGCTCGCCGATATGGACTTTGAGAGGCCGGAGCAACTCCCGCTCCTCTCGGCGCCACAGCTGGTCAAACGCGTCCGACAGCACCGTACCACGACTGATGTCCAGGACGAGATACTTAGCTGCCGCCGTCCGGAGAGAATCGTGCAAAACTAATTGGTGATGCGGGTCGACGACAAGACTGCGTGGCGATATAACGGCGCTCATGCGGCTGTGCAATGAGTTGGCCTCCGCAAACGCTCGGCTCATGCGTGCGTAGTTGATGGCGCGGAAATAGGACACAAGCATTGTCGGCGTGAAGATATACGGGAAGTCGAGCAGATGCGGCCGCTCCTTGGTGGACGTATACGACATCCAGGCGATGGGCATAGCCACGTCGTCCAGTCGGTCAGAAAAGTGCTGTGCGTGGAATTGCACGTCCCCGACAAGAAGTTCTTGGCGTCGCTCATCTAGTCTGTGTCAGTAGCTGAATACTCAACGTCTGGAGGAAAGAATTTATGAAAAAACGCACAGATGGCTGCAGTCAGTGCGAGGGCCCCCCCCATAGAGCTGTTTCCAGACACAATCGGATTTCCATCCCACTCATTGAACATGACAGTTCTGGCCCAGTCAAGAAGGAGAGTTGGCACTCTGGTCTCATGAATGGCCCGGTCGGAGTCGGAAAAAGTGAGGACACAGGCAGCGTCCGTGTAGTCAAGCTGCGCCAAAAGAGGCCCCAACACGTCAGCTTCTTTCCTGGGAGTGACAGCATCACTGCCGTCTCCAACTTCGTTTTCAATCAGCTCGTTGAAGTAGCGACGGGCCACGATCGCCGCGAGGAGCCGTCTTGCCAAGCGCACCGCTAGGTCATGGGAAAAGGCATCGTTGTATTGCAAGCACAGCTCCGTGTCCTGCGGTATTATGTCGGAAAAGCTCCCGGTCAGGCTCAAGCCCTGGGACCGGATACGTGACACGTCGTAGAGCTCCCGCATGTCGTTGACAAGGGGTGCCGCCGCAACGAGCGCATGCAGGCAGATGGACACAAGCATCCCTGCCTCTGTGTTTGTCAAGGCAGCAGCGCAGCGCGTCCGCGGAAACAGGGACGTCTTTGAGGCCCGTATCGCCTGCACCGCCTTGGGTGGATCGAACAGGGCCGCGGTGGCCATCCATAGAGAATGGAAGACCAGACTCGGTGCAACCCGAGTCAGACGCAGCATGCAGTACCACAATGATTGGCTGTCGTACAGCAGGCCGTGCCGCGTAAAGGAGCTGAGAAGCGCGCGCGGATTGCTGAGAACATAAAAAAAGCTCTGCTCGGCAAACAGGCGCCATTCCTGCCTGAGTTGCGGGCTGTGGCGGATATGTCCTGGCGGTTTTGATTTTCTTTTCAGCGTCCGAGGCTGGACACCCTCTTTGCCCTGTATGTGAAACTTTGCGATAGTCGGCGGCTCGAGCATGTGCTGCTCGGTGACGTACTCGTTTTGTAAAGTGTCGCAGAGAAAGTCCACAACATCTACGTTAAGCTGTGTGAGAGTCTGTGGAAGAAACAGTCTGGCAAGCGAGTCGGAATCGTCGGCATTAAAAGCATCGCCAGCATCGTTGTCGTCATGTACAGCGGTTTCGCCCTTCGATGAATTAGTGGACGGTGGCCTTGATAAGAGTGCTGCTGGTGTCTGTATGCCACTGTTCTCCCGAACACTGCGTGGCGTGCTGTCCACCTGGCCCTTTCCCTGCTTTGCGACCACGTCCACCTGTGTTTTGGACGGCGGCATCTTCTCCAACGGTGCGCCATCGAAAAACCCAGTATTTGAGACTTGGGAAATCGGACGGGGCATTTGCGCTGTGTTCTTGATCGGCTTCGTTGGTGGCGGCTTCGGTCCCAAGTTGTCCCCTGGCATGGATGTCATTCGTGGGGAGCGCATGGCGGGTAGAAGATCGTCGGTGGTAGAGTCTGGAGGAAAGGTGTCCACAGAAAGCTTCCTCTGCGGTTGCATAGTAGAAGTAGGCGCACGCACTCTGGCACTGGAATTTCGCCATGGCGAGGAGTTGGCATTCTGCTGGCCAACTAAGAGTGAATGGGGATTTGACTGAGCGGCGGATGGCGGCGAGACATCGTTGCGTCTCTTGGACATGGGTGGCCCCCCTTCGTTTGCGGCCGTTGGGATCTCGTCCGTGGACACATTCTCGTCACTCAAAGTGGCTGCGCTACTAGGTTGTGTTGTGTCTTTCGTCTCGAGTAACGTTGCCTCCTCGGCCGGCGCGCCTGTTTTCGCTGTCGTTGTCTTCTTCTTTGACGAGCTGCGTTTCCCCTTCATTTCCGGAGAAAGAGGAGGCCCTCCTTGCAGCCTCTCGGCGCGGTCCGACATATCCTGAACAGCAGCCGGGGTAAGCCATTCCAGCATTTTGAAGGCCACGGTGCCGAACATATTTGCCGCAAAGGACCGGTAGTCTTTGCTGACGGGCTTTTCGGTGATGTCGAATTTTGGTGCGTCTGGCACACCACGGGATTGCGCAGCGGGAGCCGCGGGTACGGATTTGGAGGTCTGTGATCGCAACGGCCGGCTTGTCTCAGATCCGCTGGCCTTGTATCCGGAGCCCATAAGGCCTCCGGCCCCTCCCGCGGGTTTCGCAGCAGTTGTTCGCTCTTTCAGTGACACCTTGTGACTGCCCGGCGCACCGCCCCCATCGTCGCGAGCCGATGCGCCGTACTTGGGTGTGAAGACCAACGAGCTAAGCGCAGCTGGTGGCGTCATGGTAAGGCGCAGCGCAGGACACAGACCAGCCTCGGGGTTGTCTTGGCTCGCCAGGTGTACTGCCAGCGTGCGGGCACTCGTGGTGTTGTAACGGCGGAGAGGGGCTTTGCCAGCCACTCGCTTTCGGCAGGTGAAGCAGGTTGGTTGGCAGCAGGTACTGACACCGCAGCCTTCACGGAGCTGGATGATGTAACTGGCAGATGGAAAAAGACGCGGATTAACAAGCGAAGGCGGGTAATAGAAGGACAGTAAAGCACTCACAGCTGCACCATTATCTGAAAGTTGTGCCGGCGGCTGGCCCTGTGGATGGTATAGACACGGCGCGGGTTCTCGACTTCGGTCACAGACTCGCGCAGTTCGCTCGGTGCATCCCATGGCAGTCGCGCGAAAGGCGCTTCCTCCCACAGGGCGGCCACCAAGTCCGCATCGACCGCCGCGGCTGGATCCCGAGCCGACTGGGTAGCCATGTCCGATCGTGTCGCTGGGCGAGATCCAGCAGTGGTCGCTGGTCTGGTCCGCTGAACAAACGTCGGACTGGGCGTGGCCAGGCGACCGGTTGTTGGGCCGGCGTCGCGAACGCACGACAGCCCTCGGCGGCGTTTCGGTCGTTGGACAGGCAAATGCGGTCGGTTGACGCGGTCTGATGGAATGCGGCGTAGGTGGGAGGCAGGGGAGGTCGAAAAGAGACGGTTTTTTAAGGAATGCGGTAAGAGACGGGACAATCTCGCTGCACCACCCGTGGAAGGAGACAAGTCGTTGGTGCAGGTTGCCCTTGCCAGGCTGAGAGCTCAGGCTAAGGCAAGCGGAGCCTCTCCGCCTCAGTGGAGTCGTTCTGAAGCGCGGCGTCTCTGGGCCGCTGGGCACGGACCAGCGTCTGCAACAGAGCACGCAGCAAACAGCGCTTGATCGGGTCAACATGAAGCGCCCCTCGCCGCCCGGCAAATGCCCTGCTTACCAGGCCTAGTAGGCCAATTGCCATCACTGCAACAGACCCTAACAAATCGCCCCACCTTTGTAAAACGCTCGAGCCAGTCAGAGTCGGGTTATGTCGTTTTTTTTTCTTTCGCCCGCCACTCCTTCCTTGAAAAACTGAGAACGTCCAAACCGAGATCACGTTTCGTTTCCTTCTCTTCCTTCTGCAAAAGACAATATCTCACGATCTCGTCACACCCTCCTACTTCCAACACCCTCGCCACGCACTTTCACACCCTCAGCATCTCTCAGCACTCCCGCTCCTCACCATATACGGACCCCCCCTCCCCTGTTTGTCTGCAAGCGGACACAACCCGGCCCCACGGCGCACCCCATTTCAACGACGTCAACCATCGCGGGGTCAATTTATCTTTTTTTCCGCCCCTCTCGATTTTTTTGCCTTCTCATCAACCGCAACGCCTCTTTGAGAAACACCTGCATATCCCACACGTTATGGCAACAATATCTGCGAGCCGTCCAGCGGCAAAACCGGACGCCCCGGCGTCGCATCCCTACAGCTGCAACACGTGCCAGGTTGCCTTCCGCAACAGCGACCTGCAGAAGAGCCATATGAAGGGCGACTGGCACCGGTATAACCTCAAGCGGCGTGTGGCCTCCCTCCCACCGATCTCGTCTGAGCTCTTTGCGGAAAAGGTGCTGCAGTCGCGGGCTAGCACAGAGGCCGAGGCTGACCGGGCCAGCTTCGAGCGTGCCTGCACCGTTTGCCAGAAGACGTTCTTCAGCGAGAACTCGTACCAGAACCATATTTCCAGCCAGAAGCACAAGACGCGTGCGGCACTAGCCGCCCGTGGGGTGCCGAGCGTGGCCGACGATGCGAGCTCCGTCATGAGTTCCACCTTCTCGCTCGGCGATCCGGTTTCGCGTGCCAAGGTGACAAGTGACGCCGGCAGCCAGATCGTCGACTCGGACGCCGAGGAGGAGTTTTCACACGTGGTCGAGGGCCTGAAGAAGACCACACTGGATGAGGGCGTTAGTGGCGACGGATTGGCGCCGGCCAACCGGCCAGCCAACCCTCGTTTGTCAGCCGCAGCCCAGCACAAGAGCGACCACCCCATGACGGGCGAGTCCGGCGAGTCCGGCGAGTCTAGTAAGGCAGCTCCGTCCACATCTACGCCGACACCTGTGCCGTCCAAGACCAACGAACCGGCGCACTCGCTCAAGCTGTGTCTGTTTTGCAACTACGCGTCGCCCACGGCGGTGCTCAGCGTGGCACACATGGAGCGGTTCCACGGCATGTTCATTCCGGAGAAGCAGTACCTGGTCGACCTTGAGGGCCTGTTGACGCAACTGGAGACGCGCATCCGCGATGATCACGAGTGCATCTACTGCGGGAAAGTGCGGAGCGACGTGTTTGCGGTTCAAACGCACATGCGGGACAAGGCGCACTGCAAGATCCCCTACACAGATGTCTACGAGCAGGTGGAGATTGGCGACTTCTACGACTTCCGTGGCACCTATTCCGACAGCGAGACAGACGAGTCGGACTCCGAGCTGGATGGGGACGACAAGCCGTCGCAGAAGAGCAAGAAGGCTTCTAAGCTCGGCGCCAAGCGCGCCACGAAGACGGGGGCGGCCGGCGAAGACGGTTGGGAGACGGATAGCTCGGAGTCGTCGCTGGACTCGGCAGACCTTACGGCAGTGCCGGCGGACAACCACATCCTCCAGTACGAGCGGCTGGACAAGCACCCGCACCATAGCCAGACGGACCCGCGGGCGCACCACCAGCGCGACGGGTGGCACTCGCACGCACACAAGCACAACCACGCCGTCTTCTACGACGAGTACGAGCTGCATCTGCCGACGGGCCGGGCTGTGGGCCACCGGTCGCTGAACAAGTACTTCCGCCAGAACCTTCACAACTACCCGTCGACGGCGGAGCGCGAGAAGCAGATGCGGTTGGCCATTGAGGCAGGCGAGTACGATGGCGAGGCGTCGGACGACGAGGAGGCCGATGCTGCCGGCGATGTCATGGACGTCGACGGCGGCGAAGCGAACGGGGAGGCCGGTGCACTGACGCGGACCTCGGGTGGCGCATCGTCGCGGGTGGTGTCGGCACGGCCTCCACCGCGCAACACGCTGGGCCTTGCCGGTGTTACAGACAAGACCAAGGCGGCTCTGAACAAGTCGGAGCGGCGCGCGGTCAAGGCGCGGAACATTGCCGAAGACAAGGACAAGGTCAAGTACAGCGCCAAGTCGATCGGGCAGAGCTTCCGGTTCCTGGGTCGCTGATCGTGCTGGGCTGATTGGGACGGTCTGGTTTGCATGCATGTTAGACGCGAAGCATTATGATTTTTCTCTCTTCTGTTTTTTTTTTTTTTTTTTCCTTTTTTGCTCACCATACTTCAAACACGGCTTTTCTTTCATGTTCTTTTTTCCTTGACTACGGACACGGATTAGCATTGATAGACCCGATACAGGCCCAGACTCAGTCCTCTTTTCCTTGTCTACCTCGCTCTGTGCGTGACGAGCTCCTAAAACAGATCCCGTTCCTTCCCACCTCGATCGCTGGTCTCTGTATAGGAAGGAGCCTTATGATATCCCAACTGGAAAATCAAAGCGGTGTATCAAACCCCAAGAAATGCCATAGCCGACTGTCCCGTTCGGCAATTGCACGTGCGTTCCCCAGCCGCCTCTTCCCCATGGTAGCATTTTGCGTTGTTTCTCTGCAACGGCAACTGCAGTCGGGCCGTTGTCCGCACAGACCGCAGGCCGAGGGACGGGGCAGGGTCTCGTGAGAGGAGAAACGGCCCCTTCAGGAAGTTTGGTACAAAGAATAAGAGCTGTTTGAGAAGGTTGAAGAGGCGGGTGCGATGCACAGGCCTTTGACTACAGCCGCGTTGCACGAGCGCGATGGGTAGAACGGAGTCGAAAACAGAAAGAAAAATAGAACGAAGCGAGAGGCAGCCATGAACGGGGACACGTCCCTATCCCCGACACCGTTCAGGTCTCTCTCCGCTTGATCGTGTTATAGACACGCCCTCTTTCGTCTTCTGGCCCACGATGCTCCTCGCTAGGAATAACAGCTCCCCTCCCCCCCTCCCCCCCAAACCTCTCTCACGGAAGGAGAAACACGACCATGGTACAGACAGAAACAAAGACGAGACCAGTGGCGCTTCTACGGCTGACTCGAGTTTCTAGCGACCCCGTCTCGCCTTTTTGGGGGGTAAACATGAGCATTGTATTCCCCCAGTGGCTCGTGTTCGGTCTGTTGCTGCCTGGTCCGGTCCGGTGCGACCAAAAAGGAAGTCCGGCATTCTCTGCCAAGAGCGTATGTATGTGCTTACGACCCTTGTGTCAGATACATCCCCTCTTCCTCCTTTTGTCTCTTTCCTTCGCCCCTCTGCTTACGAAGGAGGGGCTTTCGCTGCGCCACGGTTTCGTGTCTCGTCACTTGACGCTCGTGTGCTTTGTGCTTTTGTGCTTCCCCAAGATCGCTTCGTCGAGGGGGAACAGGTCCCATGCCATCTCTCAGCCGTCCCTTCTTCTTGCTCTTCCGTGGCACAGCAGGTGTATTTTTGGGTTACGTGTGGTGTTACCGCAGACAGAGGGAAAAGAGGACGTCCGGGCTGAGCACCTAACATTCAAGCCATGAAAATATGATAAATATTTGAAGAAAATAAAGAATAAAAAACAGAACCAGAGAGAGAACAGCGACAAATGGCGGGACTGACAACAATCCTCTCTCATGACACCATGGCCTCGTGCTTGTTGTCCGTTCTCCGCAAATGCGACGTGTTCGTCGAGCTAATGTATGCTTCTGTAAGATACGGAGTACGGAGGTCGTGGGATGGCTTCCGTCCCCTGCTTCGCTCGCTTGGCAACGTGCCTCACTCTGCCGCTGCACTAATTTAACCCAACACCACGGCTACCGGCGGGTACGGATATGCCCATGATCTGCTGTTCTAAATGCTGATTTACAGGCCCTTTTTGCTCCTCAGTGCTCCAAGTGGAGGGGCCATGGCCTGTAATTACGGCTACTTCGTACTCGTACTCCGTATAAGCCTAAAAACCCTTGTACGGAGTATGGAGTATACTCCGTAGAGTCGTATAGCAAAAGAGTCGTGATGGGCGAGAAACGACAGATCATATTCAGGGAAAATACAAGCCATGTCAGCTGAAAAGGATGCGTTGTTTTCGACCGGCACATGTCTTTTTTCTTTTGCTTTGACAGGTCCAGTCATGTCCCATGCTTCTGCGGCTGTCCTGGCTCTGCTCCTTTGGGTTGCCAACATGTCCAGTCACATTGCCTGTCTTGCATATCTTGCTCTCTGCATGCTGGGCGCAGCACAACCATGACAGGCCATCTTGCAGGATGCACGATAAGGGAGCAAGGCCTTTCGCATCCAATGGAGCCTGATCCGTGAGACCCGTTCCACGGTATCTTGCGCATGCCGTGGAACGTATACTCCGTAGCATCCCTCTGCAGATGCCTGCCGACCTGCCCGATTGGACGTTGCCACAGTGGCTCGACATGATATCTGAGGAAGGCAAAAGGACAAAGTAAGGTGAGGGGTCATCGATGAGGCGAAACAACCCTGTTGTTTAGCCTTCGGACGGCCCGTCGGGCTCCGCGCGGTTCTCTCGTCTAGTTGGGGAAGGGTCAGGTGCTCAGGGGACCCCTGAAAAGAAGGAACTGGCAATTTGGCTTCGACCCAGAGCCTGGGAGCCAATGGGGCTGCCTGTACAGGGGGCACATGGCGCCTGCCCCTCCCCTCCCCCGCGGGAGTAGAAAGAGGAAAGAGTTAAGGAAGCAACCCCCACGCTGAAAACGATATAACGCATCTCCAAGGACGAGTACGGAGTACGGAGTTCTCCATAGATACGCGCGGGATCAGACGAGTGCCCAGGTATCTTACGGAGTAGATATGAGCGGCTTCGGAAGAAAATCCCCGTACGCAGCAGCGATATTCTATAATCGTCAGACTGGACGGAAATTAATCAAAGAAGACGAAAAAACAGAAGGCAAGAAAAGTACGATACGGCAGCCACCGCCCGGGCGTGGGGGTTGCCACGTCAAAGAGCAACGTGCCTCGCCGGGCTTGTTTCTGTTTGGAAGGTGTGTGCGTTGGCCCCTGCTTGCGATAGATACCCGTGCGAGTGCCCCGTAACACGTATCACATGCAGGGTTGGGAAAAATTATAATAATTTTATTACTGGCCGTAATAATAATTAATTCGACCTACGAGTAATAAAATAATTAATAATTAATTAATTACTGCCCGTAATAATAATTTCCAAAAATAATTAATTATAATTAATTATAATTTAATTACTCGGATTTTCTTACTAATCATATGACTAATATACTATTTTATAAAAAAATATCAAAATATATATATAAAAAAATAAAAAAATAAAATACCACTATAATTATAGGGAGTATACGCTGTATTATAGAGTGCATACCCTGTAATTCAGCCCCATAAAATAATTAAATTATAATTAATTATAATTAATTAAATTCAGAAAAAATAAATTAATTTTTCTACGTAATAATAATTAGAAAATTATTCAGAATTCGTAAT